>CM068369.1:49217701-49407701 GCA_034769895.1 Magicicada septendecula | reverse complement strand
AGAATTTGAACGGCTCAGCCGACGCCGACGGGGAGGTAGTTACAGATTGTCTAGTCCTACATGTAGGTCTGTGCAGAAGTGCAATAACTCGTAATTAACCGTAGCGTTGCGTCATTCAATGCGGGCCAATTTATACACACTGCGTGCTACTTTCTGCTGTTGACTTTACACGGCATTGAGCGTCGACCGTTGTCCCGAAGAGTCGATACACTCGTAAAATTACGAATTCGTTTCCGTGGGGAAGGATTTCCTTGTAGGGCTATTAAAACTTGCCCGTGGCTGCACGTTCACCGCGCGTACCCCTGTATCTAAGAGACCAGGGGCGGATCCAGCATGCGATTTTTGGGGGGGGGGATATGAACAGTTGGGAATGAGTTAAGATAAAAATACAGTGTGTTATTATCAACACAACAAATTTATTAACGTACAAGTATAAAATCGTATCTGTCAAATAAACTACGTTATTTACGTTATCTACGTTATGAAGAGTACGTGTTTTACTCCTGAAGATGGGACAAGCTGTCCCGAAACATGTTGAGTTAGTATAACATCACAAGTATAAGAATTAAGCCTCTGACGGTGTGTAACGTAGTTTATTTGATTGTCATACAAGTGGCTTGGTACTGTAAATAAAACTTAATATTATAAAATCCTATCTATGTTTGTCAGTTCATTGTTCTTTTAATAATATTCACTTACAGTTTAAAATATACGCTACTCGTTTAAGTTATGTATCAAACAAAAATTATGCCTCCTTTAATGATTAAAGGAGAAGAATTACCACAAGATTTTAAGATCTCTTTGATTAGTTCTATATATATAAAAAAGGGAATAAGCAAGATTGTAATAACTACAGGGGGATTAGTGTAACTAGTTCAATAGGAAGGCTGTATGGTCGAATCCTAAAAAACAGAATTGAAGGAGAAATTGGTAATGTGGAAGAACAGAGTGGATTTAGAGCGGGAAGATCCTGTGTCGACAACATATTTTCATTGCGACAAATAATTGAGAAACGAACAGAAAGAATTTAGAAACGCATTTTGTATTTATAGACCTCGAAAAGGCTTATGACAATGTCCCAATAGTCAAATTATTTGAAACTTTAGAAAATAGTAGAATTAACCCCATATACATAGGAAGTGTATATAACGTCTACAAAAACGTTCAAGCCAGAGTGAAAATAGGACGAGAAGTGTCCGAGTCGTTTAATCTTAGTAAGGGACTGAAACAAGGATGTTGTTTGTCTCCCACTTTATTTAAAGTATATATACAAGGAGCACTGGAGACATGGAAAACAAGTGCAGCAGAATGGGAATAGAATTAGAAGAGAAGTATTTAGACACTCTTTTATTTGCAGATGATCAAGTGGTGATAACCAATGATGAAGAAGATATCACTTATATGATGAGAAAACTAGTAGAAGGATACGATCGATGGGGATTAAACATAAACTTCAAAAAAACAGAGTACTTAGCTACAGGAAGTCGAACATCAGATCTTCAGTTATCAGATAAACTTCCATCAAGAAATGTGAAAAGTATAAATATTTAGGAAGTATAATTAGCGATGATGGAATATGTGATGAAGATATAAGACATCGATTAGTTTTAGGAAAAAGCACCATACGCCAATTAAACTCACTTTTATGGTCCACCAAAATCGGGCTACCGACAAAGATCAATATTTATAAAGCCATTGTTGAACCAATTACCACCTATGGGTCAGAGTGTTGGACAACCAACGAAAAGAACCGCAGGAAGATTGAAGCTGTAGAAATGGACTATCTTAGACTAGCTTCCAGAGTTTCTCGTCTGGAACGTGTAAGGAATGACGTAATAAGGGAAAGAACAAATAGACAAGAAACTGTAATAGAAGATATAAAACATAAACAGCTTTCCTGGTATGGACACCTAATGAGAATGAGTGAAGAAAGAATACCTGTGAGTGTGTTCAAATACAGACCTAGCAACAGAAGAAAAAGAGGCAGACCTAGATTAAAATGGATAGAAGGGATCGAAAGGAGTATGGAAGAAATGAATCTGGAGAATGAAGATACACAGAATAAGTTGATATGGAAACTGAGATGCGGGATGCGGCAGTAGCTGTGGGATTCCCGCCAATATATTGTAACATGACAAATGGTATGACATAAAACCATGTAAGATTTGCAAGAATAAATAAATAATAATAATGTACAATAAAAAAAAACCACAAAATTCAAAAACTGAGTAAGGTCATCTTACCAACTCTACCTATCAATAATATAATTCTAATTGGAGCCACCGGGAGGCAAAACAAAACAATAAAAAGACAAGTTTCCTTAGAACTAACGAGTGACAATATAACGATACCCATGATCTTTCTAATAGCAAATGGTCTACCATTCAACCTATTGATAGGCTGCAACACCTTGAGGAAATATTCAGCGATAATTGACATGAGACAAAGCATAGTGTCATTGAAGACGGGAAACGACGAACTTATTAATTTTGATTATATTCACAATCACAAGACGACAAACAAATTTTGTCTGAAGTGACCATTGGGGGGGGGATTCTCCCCATCCGCCCCATGGTTCCGCGCCTGAAAGAGACAGACTATAGGCCTACAGTGTTTCCTGAACAGTCATCTGGGCCGACCCAGTGCACGAATTACCCCCACTAACAAGTATAGCTAAGTTGTCTAGAGAGGGGAGAGGAGAGACAACGCGATAACAGTACACCGTCTCACTCATGTACTACCTCTGTCTCTGTCACACACATGTTTCCATTGTTCTCGCCAGTCTTGTTGCAGCCGATGTTCACACTATGAAACACTGTATAAGACTGTTCTGCGCATGTGCAAAATTTTGTTAGCCTTGCAACGAGGTGTTTATACACTGCGCATCTCTAAGCCACTGTTCAATTTCTATCGTCAGGTTTCTAACAACAATACATTCCAAGCAGGTCAATAGTTGAGTGTAGCTTAGCATGAAATACACCCTTAAATAAGTAAGTATTAACAGCATTTGGCTTTAAGCAGGGATGCCCATCCCCCCCAAGGCCCAATGCGCAAATCCCCCCAAAAGTCTCAGCACTCCCCCCCATTTTTCTTTGTACACTTGTGGTTGCAAATTTGTTAATGATTTCTTCGTTTTGTATCTGGCTCAGTACGTTGTTTTCACAGGATTGAATCAACAAACTTGACAGCCAAGAGTCTCCCATGCTGTTCCGAAGCCGATTTTTCACTATTTTCAAACGGCTCATCGTTCTCTCTGCAGAACAGCTGGTCACGGCAAGAGATAACAATATTCGGTACATCACTGTCAGATTAGGTAGAACCGAAAGGTTAGCACACGCACACATTTTTACATTCACGATTTATTATTCACGGACCCTCTGACTCATTGACAGGATGTTGTTGCAGGCTGCCAGGGTCAGTTTTCCAAATTCCAAAACAAAATTTACTACTAGTTGTAGCCTACTGGTAGAGACATTTATGCCGCCAGTTCGTTAAAACAATCATAAAGATACGCAATTGCTTTAATTTTTACTAATAGCTTAGTTTGTTGCACAAACACGGTAAAAATTTCCATCAATGTTGGATTTAAAATGTTATTCTTGAAAAAATCCCCCCCAAAAATCCTTAAAATACACCCGAAAAATCCCCCCCCAAAATTCTCAATGCGCAACTTGCGCTATGATCCCCCCTGTGGGCACCCCTGGCTCTAAGTGTATTTCTCGTACCAAAGCTAAAAACCATAAACTGATAAAAAGGCACTGGTGTGCAACAGTTTTATTTCTGTTTGTGAATGTAGCCACTAATACAAATTTACTATTCAAACGATAAAGAGGCGAATAAAGGCTGTTGAATAAATTCGATTAGTATTAGTCATTTTGCATAAAATTTTATGATCAAGAAACCTGTATCGCTTTTGGCCCGTAGAAGAGGCTTACAGACATATGTTTCCAAAAAATAAGTAGGTAACAAAATTAAAGTTTTACAAAGTTATGGCGGTCCCTGTACTGTCATATGGCTGTGAATAATTATGGATGACAACCAAGAATCAAGAAAGTAAAATACAGGACTCGGAAATGGCGTTCTTTAGAGGAGTCAGAAGCGTTATAAACTTGATCGTATAAAGAATGAAGTCATAAGAGAATAACTAGGCTACTAGTTTCCAAATTGAATGAAAGATTAAAAGATTATAAGCAACGGTGGAAAGAAGGACGCTTAGAAAGAATGTCAGATTCAAGACTGGCCAAACAAGTCTAGAAATATAAACCTATAGGACACAGGTGTGTGGATAGACCCAGGAAGTGATGGCTGGAGGATCACTGAAGGCGGAACAGGCAGCACCTTGCTTATGCCGTGATGCGAAGACGACGATGAAGTAGGCTACGTAGTAAAAGCATAGTACAGCCAAAAACACGGTTCGTTCGTAGTCCTTCAGTCTTTCGACTGGTTAGTACCCTCCCCGCATATACCCGTGGTGCGTGTGTTACTGAGTCTCTCACAGGTATATGGGACCTACAGTTTAACGCCGGATCCGAACGGCAATTTTTTTTTTTTTTGGGGGGGGAGGGTTTATATTAGGTAGGATACCACTCGCTGGGTTGCCATTACCTTGCGAGGGGGAACGGTCGTATCTAAATCAGATGGCCCCTGGCGGGAATTGAACCCGCGCCGACAGCGTAGCAGCGTCACACGCTAGCCACTACGCCACGACCGCTAAACAAAAAAAAAAAATTTTTCAAGAGAATTGATGTATTGAAGTCACCATCAACTTAGAAACATATGGGCCAGCGGTATGTTAAAGGGGTTAAGAAGAGTTACGAAGCTTTATCCACTCACAACTCAACAGGACATTGAATCTCAGTAGCATAAAGCAGATCGTCTCCATACAGCATCTCACAGAATCTCCTAGGCTATACTGTTTCCGTTCTTAGCTTAATCCTGATGTAAAGAAACCCACGTGGCTCATCTGAAAATCCATTGGTCAGGGGCGTTGACACTGTTCACACAGACATGTGTTACGCGAATGTGCAGAATGTCCGTACAGTCATGTGAGAGTTGCCTTTGGCACACCGTTTTAAGGCTTCCTCCTTATCACTGTACTCTGAATCCCATTGAATTAACATGGAACCAGTTAAAAGGATACGTTGCCTGTCACAACACAACATATAAGCCGCATGATGTAAAACAACTGATAGAGAAGGCGGTAAATGAGATAACGGCGAACAAGTGGAGTCATTGTGTGGAACATATATTCAAAAAAGAAGACAATCTTTGGGAACTGGACCAAATTACTAACACTGTCGTGGACAATCTTATCATCAACACTGCTGACTCAAGTGATGATTCAAGCTTCGACACAGATATGGAAGGCATTGAATTACTCTCTGACAGCAACTAATAATACACAGTACACTGGTATGTAGGCCTAATTATCACAGCTTCTATTTTCGCTTTAAATATAGGCCTAATTTTTTTTTCTTGCGATATTCAAACAGTGAATAAAAAAGCCATTAACTCTCCGTGTTATAAAATCTTCACTGTCGGTCTGCACAGACACTCACATTTTATTTTGGTCAGGAAAAATGATTACAGTTTACACGTGTTTATACAGTATCAACATTATATGTAACCTGTGTGTAATCCTTCTGTCAGAGTGACACGCCTCTAATTCAAGAAGCAAATAGCGTTTCAGATGTAGCCTACCACGCCTGTTTGTTTACATCAGGGTTAAGCTAAGAACGGAAACAGTATAGGCTATTAGCATTTTAGAAAAGATATTTTTGCACTGACTCCATTTTATATACAACCTATCCTGAGAATACGATAAGGATAGACAATGAGTTACGATTAGAAGATATAAAGTCAAACTTCAGATTACCCTCTCAACTGCACGCAACAGTATGTTACATACTACAGTACAATAGTACTACAGTAGCAATGGCAGTTAGTCTCTCTCTCTCTCTCTCTCTCTCTCTCTAACACACACACACGCGCGCGCGCGCGCACACACAGAGAAGAGGACGACGTTATTCACAATACAAACTTGATCTGACGTGAGAGTTGTTATGTGTTATAACCGTTCTACAGGTCATGGGTGTATTTTGTAAGCAGTGTCTTAACAAGAGCTCACGTATTCTTGAGAGAAACTGTACGTAGCAGCAACTTGTAGGCCTAATCACCCGGTAGTGGATTACATTACCGGTACGTTAGAAGTTGTAATCACATAACAGTTTAGTATTAAAAACCGCACACTGTCAATAGTGAACGATTCAAACACTTAACAATGCAGTAGCAGTAACCTCTCTCGACAACTCATTGCACAATATGTTTCAAGCTGTTAGAATCAGCATGTGATATAATTAATATTTTATATATTTATTTTTTTTTTTAATTTTTGGGTTATTGCGAGGGAAGTACACCAGCAATTAGAGCCCGTTAAAAGTGACACTTGTTAGCGTTGTTCGAGGGTGGGCGGCGAAAGGGAACAAACCTTTCCTTTCCATTAAGACGTCGTAAAAACTATTCACGAACAATGAGCTGTACGGCACATGTTGCAGCCAACTGGACGATGCGTGGGAATGCCCGACTCCACAATTAGGACAAAAGGAGACTACCCTTACCTCTGTCCAGTAGCGAGAAAAACACAGAACCAACGGCGAGAGTATTGTTCAAAACCATGTGTGCGACTTCTCAAAGACAATGGTTTATGCAAGGGCAATAGGACAGGCGACTAAGTGACGCTAAGGGAGAGCACAGATGTTATGCCACCCGCAAGTCGACGGAGGAAATCGTCAGCATACCAACAATAAGAGAATTCGACACGCTACACCAAAAGTAGCAGATGTGATTTTGAAACAGAGCCTTAACACTGATTCCAGGAACGGGGCAACGTACGTAAGACAGCGACTCATCTAGTCCACGTGGACTACGTCAAATTCAAGTCGAAAAAGTCAACCAGCCAATGAGGAACGAGAATTCCGGAGGGAACTTCTGTAGGGGATGGTTCAGAGAGAAGCTTGATACCAGAGAGCGAATCTCGTGTATGAACGTCCCTCTCCAAACGCCACAGGGTGGAGAATTCGTTGGAAATACAGACTGGAGACGAAGGGACACAAGGAGGTACATGGAATGAACCTATCAAAGATGAATTGGTGGGAAGTTTGAGTGTTCATCAGAGTCCCAAGAGTGGGAACATCAGAAGAAATAAAAACAATTTACACGGGGAGACGCGCTCTTATTCTAATTTTTATCTCAGTTAATTCCAATTGTATTATAATTCTTAACTCGGTTTACTCAGAGTTTCGAACAGTCTATTGAACTTGTATTTCAGTACATAATAATTCAGTTATAAGAACTTAATGCAGTGCGTAAGTTAAAATGTATTTCGGTAGAGACGATTAAGACATTATTACGAATAAATGGAAGTGCGCGAATAAAACTCAGAGCGTAAACGGAACAGTAGTTTTCGTGATGAAACGCGAGTAACAATCTATATAGATTCTATGTAATTCATCGTCATAAAGACACGGACATTGTGAAGTGGTATTCTTGAACAATTACAGAAAAAGTAGTGATACTACAATGTTTAGTAATTAACTCAAATAAATAGAATTGTGAACAAGTGCCTAATGAACTCGAAAACGACCTAGGCGCCGAAAAGAGTTGTCTGCTGTATAGACAATTATTAGAAGCATACGGTATCGAACTGTGTACCGCAAAATAGACACATACGCGTGTAGAACTTAATCGACCGATTACGAGGACAATGCCACTACTTGTATTATAATAAACTCAAAGCTCGAAGTGACTGTCGCGGTGTGCGAAAGTGTTTACGATCAAGTGTCCTATGGATTAACTTCACTCATCAATGCAGGGAGACATCACGGCAGAACGAGTAAAGTACAAAACAAATCTCTTCTTAAAATTAGTAATTTATCGAACACCACTGACCTGACACTTAGAACCAAAACCACCTGAGAAAGTTATATAAATATGAGTCAGATAGATACGAATCCATAAGTAGGGAATATTATGTTCTAGAATATTATACATGTCTTTTTGTTAATATATTTTGTACTATGTATGTATTTTGATGTGTTTTTTGCAGGAACAGGATTTTATCTATGTATATGATTGATATGTGTATTGTTAATTATGATTATTTCATGCATATAAATGTTCAATGTGTTTTAACGTAAAATACCAAATACGAATTATGAGCACATCACATTTTAGTTAGTAACGTCATTGCAGACGAAAAAGCGTCTACATTTGATCGCTCACTTAACTGTTTAAATTTGTTCATTGAATTATTAAATGTGGAATAGAATTTATTGTTTTGTTGAAGAATTGTAAGTGCTCTTAAATTGATGTTATGACATGAAGAAGAATGAATATGATTTAATAAATATAAGTTAGAATGGATTCGTTAGTATTCTATTGATTTATGTAAAAACCTGACTCTCAATTTAATTTTTCATTAAACAGTATCAATATTAATAATTCAAGTTAACGATTATCAATTCAATTACTCAGAAAGATGCACAACATAGAAGTTTCGAAGACAGTTAAAGTCAAAAGCAAATTCATCTGTAGCACGATGGAGTGTGAATAATTAATTAACTCTAACTCAATTCATACAATTATTCGTTATTTAAAGAAATGAATTTGTTAACATTACATATGGGAGTTCAACACATGACATTAATTATATCGTATATGCTAACCCAAGCTCAGAGTTAGATACATTTGATCACAACTTTATTAAAGAGATAATTGAATAATCTATGCATATAATTTACACAGATAAATATTGTTGTATATGGTGCTCCAACATCACGGGGCAATATTAAGTACAGATATATGTACCTGTAAAAGTAATCAATCACATTTTATATAATTAATAATAAATTTATTTATACAATAAATTTGCATAAAGATTAACATTGTATATGGCCCCCAAAGAACGTGGGGAATAACAAACTTAATACACACCAAAATTGATGAGTAATTAATTTATGCAATAAAGACGCAATCGTATATGGTGCCCAACGCGTGCCATAATATCATTATAAGCAATACATGCCAGCAGGCCTACTGGACAAGCCACATTGGTAAACTAAAGCAACTTCCCGACAATAGGCCTACATTATAATGATTATAGACTACAGTGTCTAGTAGCACGTAACATTATATCTGTAGTTGTGAAACAGATGTGTCAGAGCTTGGTAGGCCTAATGTGTTACAATCTATAGACTTAATTTCTCAACAGCGTGTGACAGTATCAGTAGCATGGCGTCCATGTAACCGCTGTTGCCGGCGGCAACAATACTAGAAATAAGAGAAAATAATATTAATTATATCACAGAATAAATACTTTAGTTATTGAATAATTTGAAATCCGAACAATACGTACCTATTTGTGTGTTGTTCATTTAGTCCTGTGTTTCTGTTTGTCTTTATTATTTTTAATTCGATTATTTGTGTTTTGATTTATTCTTTGTAAGTATAATTAGAGTCAGATCCCGCTGCACTGGGTCCATCTTCTTCTCCCAGCGAATGATAGAAAATGCTCTAATAAGAACACTTGGTACAAACAAAAAATCGAATTAATTTTTAGGTTAAGTAAAACTAAAAGGCCTACCACAACCGGTAACAGGTGTTATGTTCCCACGCCACGCCACTGACAGTATACAATGTTTACTAGTCATAATCACTATATAGGCTTAATCACTATAGTAACCTATAGCAGCATGCATGTAATAGTAACCTCGCAGCAGCACGTAGGCCTATGTTAGCTGTAACAACTTCTCGATGCAATACGGTGTGTGTGTGTGTGTGTGTTTGATGTGCAACTATTCAGTAGATTAATGAACTATATAGAATACTATTAACTGGGAATCCATTATTATTGATAAAAATGATAAACTTTTACCTGGTGGTCTATACTAGCTTTCGCTAGTTAGAGCTTCGTCAGGGTCTGCCGCTATGAGCGCTGTCCGTCCTGCTTTTGGTTACGGCGCAATAGCTCAAAAAATCGTTGTTGTGTGTGTTTATGGTGTAACGGAAATTTTTAAAGAAATTTTTCGATGAAACGAAACACAGTAGCAAGGGTCAGCTGTCAACCTAACAATGATATACGACGGAGCTGTACCAGCGATAGTTCGAAATGTAGCGTGTGAAACCCATTAACGACAGGAAGGTATTGTGTCAGAAAAGACAATATATCAGTAATAGCAGCTGTCCGCTTAAGGGACATTGCGTGTGGCGAGCTGCACTAACAGAAGAACAGGAGAATATGTATCACAGGGATATTACTAAGAAAGGATAACTGAAGAGACAAAAGAGATAATGCGACGAACAACAGGCCACGTGTGTGACTCGGCTCCAGAACACAGCTGTACATGGTTCACAATGGGCGAAAGGAATCGTACATGTGTGGAAAGCACAAAGGCCATACTCGGTACGCAATTGAACGAAACAGCGGGAATCATGTTTACCAGGGAGTGTTCCAGTGAAGCATAAAAACTGCAGCGCAGATGTATCCGTTAAATGGGTTACTAAGAAAACGATTTCACCAGCGTGTGAACGGAAAGAGGGTGTAACAAGACAATACTCAAATCGGACACACTTAAGGAAAATACACATGTTGAACCAGAAGGCCTGCTGTGCGACAATACGACAATTAAGGGGATAAGTATGAAAGGAATTATGTAGAACAATCAAGTTGATGGGCAGGCGTCAAATTTGGTCCTTCTGTCATAGGGTATGGGTGGAGCTAAATGGAAGAAGTAAGAGTAGGAAATTAGAGAGGCCTATGAGAAACTAGGATTTGATCAAGGCGTTTCTCCAGAATAGGTTGCCAAGGAGACAAGGAAGAAGAACGAATAAGAATGGTCACAGAAGACAAGCCAGAAGTTTAAGGAGGAGTTTTCGTAAAAAAATGGGTGAAAACCAATAGAAACGAAGAAGGTGGGAAGGCGAGCATCTTGAGCAGAAATGTGGGAGAAATGGATTATAAAATAAGTGTTGACTGCGAACGCGTCTCAGTCTTACGCAATAGCTCAGTTTTACTCAATTTTGGCTCAGTTGTAGCAGTTGTACTCAATTTTGGCTGTTGTACGCAGTTGCACTCAATTTTATATCAGTTTTTAGTGCAGAGTTTCAGTTCAGTTTTCAGTCAGTTTTTTGGCAATCGTCTTAGACAGTCAGTATGAGTCCTATTCTCAGACTTTCTTATTTTTCTTGAGTCAGAACTTCAATATACTAGAGACAGGGTTTTAATATTCATGAGTTTTAACTGAAGTCTGAACGGAATGTTAATCGAGAGTTGTAAGGTAGTGCGGGACTTATCGGAGATCAAAGTATAATTTTGAAAAGAGACATAGTTTTATTCGACAAGTCGTATAATGACAAGTTAGGGCGAAGGCGATCTGAAGTTTGACGGAGTGTTAAATTAAAGACATAGTGTTCTTTCGAGAGAGGAAGAACAAGCCGGAAATACGAACTAGACATGATGATCGTGTAGAAACTATTGTAACTGTTTACATTTATTAAACGATGTCAGTTGTAGTGATAATAAATTAAGTCCGCGAAGAAACTAAGCCGACGAACAAATGACAAGAATTCGGTAGTGATTACTGAAGTATTAAAGTACCAGTTGTACGCGATGAGACTTAAATAAAATTAATTCGGCGTTAAAGAGATACTATTAATAACTGATGCAAAACCTAAGTTAAATATCGAGAATTTGCAAAAGAATTAGGAATTCCGGAGTGCGGAATACGAAGTGCTGTGAAAAGAGTGTTCATTCGAAAGGTGATGAGTGCGTCAATCAGCGCATCGGGAATCCTGGAGGACGAGAGAAAGAAGGAGTGAGCGGAGATCATCACAGTTTTACGACGCAGTTGTGGAATACGTACCAAGAGTAACGAATTTATGTATACTTAGTGTTTAGGAAAACCCACTGTCTGTCGCTCTAAAAGAATTCACTGATAGTAATATTTAAAATCATATTTAAACTTGTTCACGTTAAATTAGAAAGACCGATTCTTTAAAGATAAACACAAATATCTATATAACACTATGAATCCATTTTGTCAAGATAAATTTTGTATAGAGCAAAGAATTATAAATTATTAATTTTAGTATTTAGATTAAAGACCTTGAGAAGATGCTCAGAGTAAATGAATGATTATGGAAGTAACTAATTAAATTGATATTAACATGTAGGCTACTGTTTCCAAGGTAACGTTATGTTTTGAATAGCAAGAACTATGAATAAATAACTTTAGTACCACAATATCTGGTGTATGCTTTACTTATTTAAATGTCACCTGGGATAAGGTATAACTGATCCTTAATATTACAAAAACGAAGCAACATCATAAATTACAACACATTAGAAGACAACGTTAACCCTGTAGCGTTGTGTATGACGCCCGACAGGTGGGGCCCGCTAGAGTTATTTAACTGTTTATCGCCTTTATTACCTTTATATCTTAATTGTTTTATATGCATCAATATGCAAAGTTGTATATGGATCACCAAAGCGGGGCAGTAACAATGTATATGGCATCCAAACGTGGTGCACGAGAAATATAAAACACATAAAAATAAACAACGTAATCCATGAAGGTTGATGGTGTAATATGTTCAGATAGTATGTGTGATTTAAATTGTGTCTGTTCGTTTAGGATGTTGTTTCCATGCGTTTTTGTGTGTTTGTTTATTTCTAGATGTTCAAGAGTATCTAGTTTCGGCCTTTTATGTGTACGTGTAGGATTTCCATGTTGCTATTTATATTTGTGCAAGTGTGGTCTGTTTCAATGAGATGGCTTGGAAAGGTGGATTCGGCGGTGGAGTGTAATGCTTTTGTGTGGTTCAATGTATCTCTGGTTAAAGCTGCGTCCTGTCTGGCCAATGTAGAATTTGTTACATTCTGAGCAGTTTAATTTGTAAACACCAGTAAACCAATTTGTTTTGTTGTTTGTGTGTGTTTTTTGACAGTGCGTGTTCTGTTTTGTTTGTAGTTGTGTATGCGATTCTGTATCCTTCTTTTTTATATTTGTGGGGGTATTGTTTCAGTGTTGTTATTAATATATGTTAGTGTTATGGATTTGTTGTTTTATGTCTTTGTCTGTTGTTTGTTTTGTGTGGGAGTTAATCAATTATTGTTCTAATGTATCCATTTGCTTCACCTAGTCATTTAATTGTGTTTAAATAATCTTGGTAGTCTTTTTCGTCTAGTGGAATGTTGTTTAGTCTGTGTATCATGGTTCTGAAGGCAGATAGTTTGTGTTGTATTGGGTGATTGGAGGAGTTATGTATCATGTTTGTCTGTTGCAATTTAGTGGGTTTTCTTTATATACTGAATTTGTGTCTGTGTTCTAGTACTGTAATGGTGAGGTCTAGGAAGTTAATGCTATTGTTGTTTTTGTATTCAGCAGTGACGTTCATGTTTTGTGTATTTTTTGATGTGGGTTAGTAGCTGTTCACATTGTGTTGTGTATCCCTTGTAGTTCTACAGGGAATGTACTCAGTAGAATTGAACAAGTGTTAAAACAGTAAACAAAAGAGTGTTATTACCTAACCTCATAACTGTTAAGTAATGTTATAGTTACTTATCTGCATTAGTCTCTATCAGTATACAATATTACATTAAAAAATACAATGTCCCTGTAGATTACACCTTTGTCTACTTTATAGTCAACTTTTGCTGTTAAGTGTCAGTGACCTTCAACCACTTCATAAACTCCATTCTATCTTGGGTGAAGTGATTTATTGATAGTGAAGTCTTCCCCCTTCTGACACCAATTTCTCAGTACAATCCATCTAGTCCAGTCCTGGTTTTCTATTCCAGCCATGCTTTTATCACGATTTGTGGCTTCCTTTCATTATCCATTTTTGCTGCATGGTCGAACCATTGCAGTGCCTCTCTCTCCTCTATCTCCACAGTTGATTCTTGTTGAAACTGTTTTTTGATGGGCATATTTCTAACCTGGGATAACATCCTGGGGATAATAATGGGCGGCTGAAGCTTAGTGCTAGCCACACTGCCTTCCTTGTATGCCGTACGGCTCACATTAGGCAGCCTACCCTCCCTACTCCTAAGCTACTTCGGTGGTGTATATGGGAGCCATTATTATTATATATTTCTAACTCAGTGTCTCATAGTTCTTCCAATAGCCAGCTTATCTCATCTTACTTGCCTACAGTCTGCTTTATGTTTCTGAAGGCCAAGTTAGTTGTCTGTCCCATATTAAAGTGTCAAAAATAACAATTGTAAAATAGAATAAATAGTTACAAACACAGTCTGTTTATTCCATAATAGGCCAACATGCAGTATAAACTTTATGAAGATTTTATGATTGGTTTCATAACCATATTTGTTCTTTTATAATGTCTGAATCATAACAGAACTATGTGCACACAATAACAATGCCTTGTAGAGGACTTCCTAGATGTTCTTCATTTATATGGTGCCCCTAAAGGCAGACATGATAAGGTGCCCATTAGAGCCTTGCCCTGGAAGAGGATGGTAACATTATGGTTGTAAATAAGAATGTTCTTAATAGCTATGTGTCAATGAAGGGGAAATAAAATACAAATACACGTTTCAGTAATAAAAATATACAGAAAATATTCTAAGTAGAGAGTATAGGTGAAGTGTTATAATTACTGGAAAATGTTGGTTACTGATTACGTGTTGGTAATATTGATTGCATGTGTTAATACATATGTACATGTTTTTAATATATTTGGATTTCTTGAAGAACTGAAGACAGATAGGCTAGTTAATTTTCATGTAATGCCTTTGCTTCTCATTAAGGAAATTATGTGTGTAGATCAGAATTATTTAGGAAGTACCTTCTACTTAAAAAAGAACTAAATACTCAGAGCACTTAGACAAATTTAAATAAAAAAGATTCCAATAATGAAGCTAATATTAAAAAAGTTAAAAATATTGAAAGATTGATGAAATATTGATGAAACATTCAATTAGAAAAACTCCCAAAATACAAATCATCCTATGAAAAAAAAGAATTAAAAAAAATGTAAAACCTTATCAATAATAGACTCTTTACAGATTTTGTGAACATCGAGATATGTTTCAGAATGGTTTTCTCAGTTATCACATCAAATAGACCTCTTGAAAGGTTTTATACAGAATTGAAAATACTAAAAAGTGCATACAGTACGTAAATCAAGACTGCTTGAATAGTTTAAGACTGTTCAGTGATGAGAAAGATTTATTGAGAGAATTAGACTCAAATGATGTAAGTGATGACTTTTCATCAAAAAACTGTACAATGTAGGCTACATATATTTTTTGACTAATATAAGTGTACTGTATCTAAATGTTTCAATATACTAACATTACCGTATAAAATCTTAAGAAATATTTAAAACTGAAAAAATTATTATTTTTTAAATATTCTGAGAATGGCTATATAGTACGGTATTAGATCTCCTACATAAAAATAACGAATATAACATATTCACATAGTAATATAGCAGTGCTATACTGCTATATAATTAAAATAAAACACATAAAATTAAAACTTTTTTTGTGACAGGGGAAGAATGATTAACATTTCAATGCTGAAAGTTCTGGTAGAAACACCGCTTCAAGAAACTGCTAGGGGGTCTCAAAGGTCTTAAATACAGCCATGTATGATGCAGTCTGTGTTTTTTCTGTTAAAAAATCGTCAACTCAGTGGCAAGTAGGCCTACTAAATATAGTGAATCTTAACGTAAAACAGTAAATCTGTTAATTATGGTGTAACTTTGCGAAAAATAGGTCTTTGATGATACCAATAAAAGTCAAGGTTACTGTATATTCTACTGAATGAGAGGTATAGGAAATTGTAGATGATTATAACAATATTCTATGCTGAATTTCAATTTGAGGGCTGGCATAAATGAAGAACGCATTAAGACATTGCTGCGTATTTAACCCAGACACCAGTTTTATATATATTTAAAATTTAGGCAGATGGCTAACAAGTTACTGCTAAATTGTCGCTTCGCTTAATTTTTAAGCTTTACTGTAGGTAAGGTTCCCCTGACTACTAACCAGCTGCAAGTGACCTTGTGTAATTACCATAAATTAGGCGTTTTTTGCATCACGAAACAGCAGCGTCGTAGTCAAAGAACAGTAAAACGCGATTATCTGTTATCAAATGCAAGTGGTTGTGTCGTTTGCATGACAAATCGCTGGCGAATTCTGGGATCACGTTACAAGCGCTGCGAGATGAATCGGTTTCTGCCAGAACTGATTGCTTCGCATACCGTACGCGATGATTTGCAAGTTTATTGTTCTTGATTTACTACTACTGCGATGCTACTGTTACTAATACTACCATTACTACTGCTGCTGCTACTACTACTACCAGTGGCGTGGGGTGGGTACATAACACCTGTTGCCGGTTGTGAAAGGCCTAAAACTTAACCTAAAAATTAATTCGAATATTTCCTAATACCAACTGTTCTTTTTAGGGCCAAAATATACTTTTTAGAGCCAAAATATTTTTTTTGAGTATTTTCTATCATTCGTTGGCAGAAGAAGAGAGTTCTGAACGGGATCTGACTCCATGATACACAGAATAAATCAGAACACAAATAATCGAATTAAAAATAATAAAGACAAACAGAGAAACACATAACTAAAAGAAGAAAACACAAATAGGTAGGTAGTAACTGCTGCACGTGGGTTCCGAAACGAACATAGCTGCTAACTGAGCGTTTTGCCGGTTTATACAGCGGCAACGAAATATTGTTCGGATTTCAAATTATTCAATAACTAAAGTATTTATTCTGTAATATAATTAATATTATTTTCTCTTATTTTCAGTTCTGTTGCTGCCGGCAACAGCGGTTACATGGACGCCACGCTACTGACTACTACTACTACTACTACTACTACTACTACTACTACTACTACTACTACTATTGTTATGACAATTAATCGGTAAAGTGAATTATGAATATTCAGATTTCAGAAAAATGATATATTATATAAAAACAACGTACTTTTGTTAATTTTTAAGTGATTTATGATAATATATACTCAAGAAAAGTATTATAAGAAACACTTATAAGAAAGAAATTTATCTCCGAGATAACATTCTGTATTGTGAAGAATATTTAAAATTCACGTGAAACATGTACGTGTTTGCGACTAATAGCCAAGAATTTCGCGTAAACCGTGCAAGTGACAACTGTGAGGTAGGGAGCGAGTTACATGATACGAGAGTGGCAGGTGATGTTCAACAGGTAGCGGCAGCGAAACCAACATGAGGATGTAAGGGCAGTTAAACAAACTGCCACACACACACACGCGCGCGCGCGCGAAAAGCAAAATGCTGTATTTAAAATACAGACGGAAAAGATAAAGGACAGACTGGCTGAGAAACAAACGAAGTACAAAGGCTACCGGTCATCATCATCATCATCCTAAGGCTTAAACCAAGAATGGTTTGTTCCGGTCTCAAATAGGCAAAGATTAGAAATGGTCACTCCAGTGCTTCCTCGGACGTCCCACACCTCTCCGTCCCTTCGGCTTATAGTTCCATAGTTGTTTGGGGATGCGCCAGTCATCCATTCGGCAAAGATGTTCCCACCAATTCAGCCGATACTGGGCAATCCTGTCGAGTATACTCATAATATTCAATTCATGCCGTATATCTGTGTTTCTTCTATGATCATGGAGAGTATACCCTGCCACGGGAAATCTCAAGTGCCTAAGAAATCTCATTGGATGCGACTGGCCTGGCCTTTCGGTAAAGTCCAATTCTCAGACCCATAAAGAAGTGTGTGGCACTTCCGATATCAGTAACTGTTCCACACACACACACTGTGTGTGTGTGTGTGTGTGTGTGTGTGTGTGTGGGTTTCAGCCCAGTTCCGGTATATAGGCCTACCGGTAATCAGATCAGTATATTTTCACCACTTTCTGTACTTCGGGTAAAGTTTGTGTCGTTCACATAGTACTTTTGATGTATTTTACTAACAATTTCCTACGAGCATTAACATGCCCAAATTTGATTTCCGTTACGCTTTACGCAAACTGTAAACAAGACGTCCGGGGCGAAGTGAAACACGGTGCCTCCCCCCACCCGAATACCGATGTGCAGCGGCTATCTTCCCCGTGACTCTTCGTCGGAAAGCTTTAAAATTATTCGTACCTACTGACCCACCGTGTCACGGACTGGTGAGATGGCGATTGATAAATAACGAAAGGCTACTGATAAAATCGTAAGGCAAATGATAGAAACCGGTAGAAACTGATGAAATCATAATGATGATACTATAATGAATATTATATTAATAATGATATTAAATTGATGTAATTGATATTTATAACGTCCTACGTTCTTTGGGTGCCATTTAATATAGGCCCTAATGTAATTTATATTAATATTTATTTGTAATGGATAATATGCAGTTACTTGCATTAATTAATTACTTTCATGCCGCGCGTTATGCAGCCAATTAATACAATGATAATAAAGGGTAATCTTTTATTGTTTACACTAAATATGCATAATTAATTTTTCTCTATTACTTTTTGTTATCTATGCTCCAGATAGGAAGCGCCATTTGATATAATGTATAACTATTCTGATTATTCATAAACAAAATACTTGATATCATTTAATAAATTAATGTTGTCAATTCATTTATTTTACTGAACAAAGAAACTCTTAAAATTCTACTTTATATTTTCTTCAAAAAATTAAGTTAATATCTGGGTTATCTGTGGTAATAATAAACGCATATATAGGATCAACTTAATAACTAGTTTATTTATCATTCACAATAAATTATAATCATACATATGAAACGTCGATGTACCTGTAATACATACATATTTTATAAGAACAATTCATGTTTTAATATATGCTGAAACAAAGAAAACATACATACATATATAAATCAAATAAGATAACAATTCATATTCTAATTATTAATGCGTTCATTAATCCCAGATAGTTTTTTGTTAATATATTCATTAATTACGTTTTTAATTCAGATTTATATTCATTGCGTTTATTAATAATTTCTCAGGGATGAATTCTTTGAAAGAATCAGGTCAGTAGAAGTAACTAAATAATAATGATTAAAATAATGGTTACTTGATTTATGAAATATCCATTAGTCTTTGGTGAGGTCCAGTTTCAGTGATGAGGATGACATGAAGACACATCTCGTTGAATGCCGTTGATACCACAAACACTTGCACAACTTCCGATCACTCGCGTTGGCGTAGGTTTATGTGAATAATTGATGTTTAGTGTTCAATTAAATACTTCATCTTACGATGTATGTTGTGTGTTCGTTTTAACGTTACTGTACATGTCTAGTTCCACTTATATCACTGTTTCATCAAATATACGTGTGATTGATTAATTAGTTTAATGTTTCATGTTCTTTATGGTTTTAATAAGGTGTAGTAACACTGAATTAAGTTCAACTGTTTTGTATAGTACATATGTGGTGATATTTGTTCGTGTAACGATCTGATTGTTCGCTTTGAATAATTCTTATCTAAGTCCGTTACCTCGCACTCCGAACTTCACTATTGAAAGTTTACTAAGTCTGACTATCGTGACATGATGATTTCACTAAGTCTGCTAAATTTCGAGTTGACGTACTAACTCCCGAACTTGAGTTATCTCTCCGAATAATTAAATATACTCTTGTGAACTTAGAGTATACTGACTCCGAACAATTGAATGAACTGTTTGAAAAATTGAGATATACTGGCTTCGTACTTAAAGTAAACTCTAGAAAAATTGAAATAATACTGGCTTCCGAACAATTAGAGTAAACTGTTTGGAAAATTGAGATATACTGGCCTCGTCCCCGTCTTGGACATATAGTTTTATTAATTCGTCCCTACTCAAAATTTTGTCCCTGGCGCAGTTTACGCCTTCTTCATTCGTGATTGGTCAGTTTTGAGTTTTCTTGGAATATTTTGTCCCACTATGTCAAGACCCTCCGTCATCGTTCTTCCGATAGGTTCTTCGTTTCTGTTGCTATGGAAACAGTCCTCTCTACAAGTTTTTTCCGTGGCTCAGGGCTTCTGATAGGTTCTTAGATATCCCCCGATTTTGCTCTGTCGAACGTTGACCCTTTTCGTAGAAACTTTAGCTATTATACGCTTGTCTATCAACCCATTGTCTGAAGTAAACTCAGTGTTTCTCTAGATTGCCATTATCTGTACTTTCGGTTCTCCCGACGTATTGTTCTGTGTCATACCCCTTTTTTGTAGCTATTAATAATTTTGGACATCTGCTGGCTGGTGAAGTCACCCCAACTTTCCACTCGTAAATTCTGTCTGGCACTTAGACGATAACTCCAGCTGCGTAACACGACTTGAGTTTTTGTCTGATCTCTGCCTTCGTATTGTTTCTTAAGGTGCAGTGCATCCGTTCCATTGTAACATGTAGTTTCCCTCTTTTTGTCGTCTATCGTATACTGACGTAACTTGGTCGAACATCTGCCACATTTCTCAGTACAAGTGTGAATGTCCTCACCTACATTGTTACAGCTGTAGTGAGCAATAATTCTGAACTAAACTTTCCCTGTCATCTTGTACAACCAATTTCTATAGCCGAGCCGAACTTAACGTCTTTCTATTGTCTAGTTAGCGACGCTGCTCTGACATCTTCTCATTACACTTTATTTATTGCGTCAACTATAAGCCGTTGACACCGCCTCGTGTGAACGCACTCCGTCGAGGTGAAAATTTAAAAAATTTTAAATTTTTTGCTCGTTACAATACTGTATTTTGTTTTAACTTAATAAGACATATTGTTACGACGGTCTCCTTGATCGTCGTATTGTACAGTGGAAACAAAATAACAAACACCAATGAAGTTGCTGCCAACTTTAATTAGTCATAAATAACAATTTGAAATCAACAAAGGTATTATCATACAATAATTCGAGTTGAATTCTTTGTCCACACGCAATCATATTGTCACCTTATTATAGTACCGCAATAATTAACACAATAATCACTTTCCACTAAACCGCAACAATCACTTGGTCCGCAATGAATAAATCGCCAACGTAATTGAGTGTTAACCCGGCCGCTGATGCTTATATAGATCTCGTAGAGGTTCCAGAACAATTTTTCATACTCCTGGCGGGGTGCCGACATAATTTGCGTAGTTACAAGAGCTCATACAGTCTGGAGGCTACACAGACGCTGCACTAGTCGAGAAACGTGTAGAGTGACGTCTCGAGTAATTGTCGTAGCATATTATATTCTGCCACAAGACGAGACAAGTGCCCGTGTTGAGAGTTTTTCGACAGTGTCACGGACTTTCGCCGAATGCAATATGAAAACCTGAAACTTTAGGGATCATTTATTATTTACATATAATACAGGACTTCTGTTAGAAGTTGCTTCATCTCTTTTCAAAGCATTTACTTCTTTCTTAACTTTGACTGACCAACTTTCTCTGTGTATAACAACATTAGACACCCTCTTTCATAGGTAACCTTTTGTATTTTGTATTTTATTAATATTTTTGCTATTTATATTGGCCATCTGAGGACCATATGCCAATTTCAGTTCTTTATTCCTTGTTCTCCAATATTGTTTCATCTTTTTACTATGTCTCTTCTTCCTGTCTTCGGTCAGGACAACACATTTTTATTTTATTTATTTATTTTATTGTTTGTAGCTGGGAAGATTTTTCTCTCACACGTTCTAGTTCTAACAGAATAGTTTCAATCAATGTGCAGTAACCAACACTAGGCGTTAACTGTATTAATCAAAGTATTGTTAGTAAGCGCCATGCACGTATTTACAGACACCTTACCTATCAATTTTATTTCAAAATGTTGTTCAACTCAAAATGTTAACAACATGAATCGTACCATGTTTCTTAATAATGGTACAACACTGATTTTCAATAATCGATATTTCTCATTAACTATAACTATAAGTGTATATCGCGATGTTTTAAAAATAGTTTTAGGATACAGCGTACTTACGAGGCAAGGAACTAAGATAGGGGAAAAGGCCGAACCAAATTCCATAAAGGATTTACACTCGTTATTTCCATTTTATAATTAGTAACATTCAAAAACATAGTCTCCAGTCTTCTGAGTAGCAAAATCTGTTTTCTAAATCTGTTTTCTAAGGGCTATTTCGTTCCAATTGATCGAAACTATCATAGAGATCATCAAAGCGTTTCCGCACAAAACAGTTTTTCATCATCTTCTTCTTCTATCAGGGACTAGGCGAATCACCTGTTCCGGTCCTAAAGGAATATATACTTCACCAACGCTTCCTAGGTTTTCCTGCACTTCGCTGTTCAACAGGCTTGTATTGCCAAACTTCTTTAGGCAGCCTGCCACCTGGGATCTTGTTGAGATGAGCAATCCATCTCTCTTTGTTTTCTACAATACGATCTATCTTGGATAACAATGTCTACAACAATGTCTTCGTTGTAGAGTCTACCCCTTCGTGTGCAGCCTTTAACAGATCGCAGGGATCTCATCTTCGATCCTGTATTCTACTCAGATGTTTTTTTTTCTGGAACCCAAGTGTCAGAACCATACAATAACACTGGCACATCCATTACCTTACAACATTTTAATTGAGCCTCTTTCCTCGTTTTTCTTGACAGGACCAGTTTTCATTCAGCTAAGTAAATTTTGATCTTCCCTCTTTATGTCAGTATCTAGAATTAGACGATACTTTTTAGTAGGCCTATCATACATTTTATAATAGCTACTTTTAGTTGATACATTAATTTCGTCTTTACGGTTGGGTTGGGTAAGACCAATGGTATAGGCTAAATATAAACATTCTGTTTTTTAAGTACTTTAACTGGTACGTTTTATACAAGCCCAAAACGTTTCTCTTATTTTGTAAAACGCCGACTTGGAGTATTCATTTCTTATGCTCTCTCTTACAAGTTGTCGTATATTAATTTTTGTGACATACTCATCAGTCTCAGATCCAACTGACAGTAATCACGAAACATTAAAATTAAATCACGTTCTTCAGAGCGTGGCCTGCGTGTGCGAGATAGAATAAACAATACAGTATGTTATCATCACCATTGTTTAATTGCAATAAACTTATCTATTTCTTATGAACCATGTTAGAAAATCTGGTCGCGCGCGTGCACACACACAAAGCGGCACTAACAAGGTTATACAACATCAAAGTAGGGCAGACTCGGTAAACAATCTCAGAGACTAAACAAATGTTTACAGTGTCACAAAATACGTACCTACATAAAAACGACAAGAATTTTTTTTGTTTACTTACCGCAGCGAGAAAAAAATAAACTTTTTTTTTGTGAGTACCTAATGTGCTTTATCGTTTTTGGAAATATACTTACTTAATCACGCGTAACTGTACTTGATGTAACAGTATTTAATATATTTACTTCGCTTTAATCCGTCGGTACGGACGGTCTTTTGGGTTGAAGCTAGGTGACTGAGAGCCTCTACTACACTCGTAAGAGTGGACACAGGGTAAAAATTCTATTTTATTACTGTGTAGGTTGAGTATCGGTGTCACGAATAGCGCGGACAGCGAAGTGTGCGGACAGTGGGAAACTCTGACACCTGAGCACGGTTGGCCGTGAAGTCGTAAACATTTGACATGCAAAGTTTGCGGACATCAAGAAACTTGTATACGCCTCTGATGTTCTTGTCTGAAATCTATTTACATTTTGACTAACATATGCCTATGTTACAAATTACGCGTGACATAGTAATACACATCTACTCATTACTTTGAAAACGCTTATTTACTGTTTCTGGTTTTTTTTCTTATTATTTTAATAACAATACTTCAATTTTTAATTTACTTTTTTTTAAAGTCATTCAGTGTTTGAAAAAAGAAGCGGACGTCACCAACAGTATGTAGGATTAGGCCTATCTGGGAATGAAGAGGGAAGAGGAATATACATGGGAAGAAAATAAAAGGAATGATGGACGAAAGTATAGAAAGAACAATTCAAAAGTATGAAGAAACAGGAGATATCAAAGCATCTTTAAAAGCTATTTCTTTAATTCAAAAACTGGAATAGGTCGATGTTGAATTTATATGTACCTACAAATGTAACAGATAAACAATTTTAAAAATTGAAGTTTAAAAATACTAAAAAGAACAAAATACAAAAAATGTAATAAAAAAAAAGAAGAAGACGCCCAAAGCTGATTTCCAACACGACAAAATAATTGTCAGTTGTATCAATTTGACAGTCCAAAGCCTGGAGAAGTGTCATGACAATCAGTTTTCAAAAACGTAAAGGTGTTTCATTACAGAGGATCTGATATGTCTCTCCGAGGTGGTGTCCGTACACTTCGCATGGCAAACGTTTGTGACATCGCAGTTACTTTCCTCAGGTATCAGAATCTCCCACTGCCCGCACATTTCGCATGGCAAACGTAAAGTTGTTTCAATACAGAGGATCTGATATGGTATAAACTTAATATACCGTATTCACTGTCTCTCCGAGGTGGTGTCCGTACACTTCGCATGGCAAACGTTTGTGCCATCGCAGTTACTTTCCTCAGGTATCAGAATCTCCCACTGGCCGCACATTTCGCATGGCAAACGTAAAGGTGTTTCAATGCAGAGGATCTGATATGGTATAAACTTAATATACCGTATTCACTGTCTCTCCGAGGTGGTGTCCGTACACTTCGCATGGCAAACGTTTGTGACATCGCAGTTACTTTCCTCATGTATCAGAATCTCCCACTGCCCGCACATTTCGCATGGCAAACGTAAAGGTGTTTCAATACAGAGGATCTGATATGTCTCTCCCAGGTGGTATCCATACACTTCGCATGGCAAACGTTTGTGACATGGCAGTTACTTTCCTCAGGTATCAGAATCTCCCACTGCCCGCACATTTCGCATGGCAAACGTAAAGTTGTTTCAATACAGAGGATCTGATATGGTATAAACTTAATATACCGTATTCACTGTCTCTCCGAGGTGGTGTCCGTACACTTCGCATGGCAAACGTTTGTGATATCGCAGTTACTTTCCTCAGGTATCAGAATCTCCCACTGCCCGCACATTTCGCAAATTTGCATTGTCTCAACATTTCACTGTCCGTACTCTTCGTATATCCTGAGTGCCTTGGTACAGGCCTACGTTTGTTTGTTTATATTTTCTTCGTTACAAAAATTTACTCACTGCCTGCGTATAGATACTTTTTTACTATCTTTCTTATATCTATTACAGTGCTTACCGTGTTTCTTTGTGAATTCGCAATTTCTGTATGGTTGTATTTTTGTTATTCTTTTGTTCACTGTCCTGGAGGGTAAAAACCAATGCCGAGTAAGAAGTAGTTTATAATGTCCGGCAATATTCACCTACATAAAAGTGCGCAAACTAAGATGGCTGCGGCACGTGGTGAGGATGGGAAATGAAGACCGAGTACCAAAAGAAAAGTGACGAACACGAACCCAGAGGGGAGACGTTTTGTAGGACGCCTGAAGATGCGCTGGCTGGACGATAACGAGGACGCCGTGAGGAGTCGAGCAGGAGGCGTCTGACGACATCGAGAGACGAATGGCAGATACACAAGTACTCGACAAGGCCGAGCCTCTCAACGGGATGTAGAATAAATTGATGTAAAACAAATATTTTGCAGGGCCGCCGCTACCACATGTGCGAAATGTGCACCGCACACGGGCGGCCGTAGACTGCCAAATTCATCAGCAGATATTGCAAAATAAATTAAAACAATTAATACCGACTAGGTCTAGGTATGTGACGTTAACGTTTATTGAGTTGTTCTTGATATTTGTTTTTTAACCTTTGCCGCAGTGTACTGGCATTAGCCTTTGTTTTGACTGCCAAGAAAACGTATAGGTATTGTTGCGCGACATTTATATCTGAGTTATAGCTGCGGTCCCTTTGTGGTTTTGTAGACAGGCGCGTGCATGTCAACGCTGGCAAACTATAAAGTACCAGCCATACTAATAAGGCGCTTTTTTAATAAACTATAGTGTTACAAAACTCTGGAAAGTCGACCTAATATAGTTTATATTTCACTTCCATGTTCCATATGGAAATGGAAGTATGGTGATGGCGAAAAAATCGTGTTCGAGATAAGGGCTGATTCTGATTGTACTACCCTCAAAACATGAAGACAAGTGATTTATCTAAAAGTGTGTGTGTGTGTGTGTGTGTGTAGAATTTTTTCTATGGCAAACGATAACTGCCGCAAATTCAAACACAATCAAATAAGTTTTGCATACCAGCCTAAATTGTAGAGGACTCAAAGCCTATTGATTTTGGTGAAGATCGGTTAAGGGGAAGGGGTAGTTTACCGGCAACGTTTTATGTTTTAACAAGGGTAATTTTTTCTATGACGAACGATAACTGCCGCACATCCAAACAGAATCAAATAATTTTTTGCATATGTGCCCGAGTTGTAGAGGACTCAAGGGCTATTGATTTTGATGAAGATCGGTTAAGGGAAAAGGTTAGTTTCCTGTAACGTTTTATGTTTTAACAAGAGTAAAGTAAGCTACTTAATTTTGATAAATAAAGTATCCTGAAAAGATCATAATAATCCACTGTAAAAACGTAGATGAAATATCTATAAATGAAAAGGGTAGTTGAACGAGGAGGGGATAACTTTCTATAAATGAAAATGATAGTTGAAGGGGAGGGGATACTATTTTATATGGGTTCTACGTTATCGGCAACAAAGAAGTAGTTTGCTGTTAAAATTCCTTCCGGGCTGTTTGGCCATGATCCAATGTTTTCTACAAAACCAGACGTTTCGGCAATGCCATCGACTGCCATCATCAGTGAAAATCGAGTGCGCTAACGTGAGGTGGAATACGTTAGTGACCACAGTGCTGTGGTTAAGGCTGAAGAAAGAAGTAGAAAGAAGTCGTTTCTATGGAAATATTTCATTTCGAAAATGATTTAAATATAAATCTTAGAACATGGAAGTCATGTATGGTTCTTCAAACCGATATTTTGAAAATGTATTCAACACTCTACGAGCACATCTTCCACTTATCATGTAAGTATTCAGCTTAATAAGTTTTTTGAAAAATATATTTATTTTTTGTCAATTTTATTATTTATGTCTGTATAAAATTTAAGTTAAACTAATAGACTATTAAATAGAGTGGCAATGCAGGACTATGGAAATTATATTCAGGAGGGCGGCAAAGGTAAAACTGCACACTGGGGGCGGCCCTGATGTTTGTTCACTGCAGATGGCGGCATGCACCCTAGCGGCGGCCCTGATGTTTGTTCACTGTCCACGTTTCTGCGAGCCGCTGTAGGAACTGTACACTGATTACAAAGCTGCACTGTTTTTAAGTTGATAATTAAAAACTGATTTTTGTTAGAGCATAAGACAAATAACTTATATGTCCAATCATTAAACGAAAAATTAAAGCGAAAACACAGGTCTCGTGACTATAACACGGTTCAGCAGTTTACTGAACCATAAACAAAAACAGAAGCGTATTCTGGAATGCCGGAAAACGTAGTACAGAACAAACATCATAAAACTTGATATTTAGAGACAAAGAACTAGAATATTTCCGGGTTTTTTGTGTGAAAGTTTCTGCGACCTTGTAATAGGCCCGCAAATTTTCATTAAGGAACACGCTAAATTTCGTTACATTAGAACGGCCGTCCTTGTAGTACTGTATGCCATAATGCTCGTTTTTCCTTAAGTATGAGTTTATTTATTGTTACGTAAGAGAAACTGCAGTTGTGGCAAATGTTTTTTAAGTATAGCGTTAGTTGGTTAACACAGAGATTCCCTCCTCTAGATAGATCTACAAATTACATATCACACAAAGCGCGGATCACGGGGGAGGGGGAATGAGGGAATCCCCCTCCTCTAGTTAGATCTACAAATTACATATCACACAAAGCGCGGATCACGTGGGAGGGGGAATGAGGGAATCCCCCCCTCAATGGTCATATCAGACGAAATTTTCCGCTTTGTCTTGTGACTAGAATGGGTTTTGTGATTACGAATATGGTACAAAATTCGTATCGCGTTATGTAGGTTCACGTTTTTATTCTAAAATAACTTTGAATTGTAACTTTACCTTACCACCATGTTAATTTTTGTTTGATACACAGCTTAAATGAGTAGTGTGTATTTGAAACTGTAAGTGAATATTATTAAAAGAACAATGAACTGATAACACGGATATTATTTGATACTTGTAGGCCTACATAATAAACTTACCATGTTTATAATAACACGTTGTATTTTTGTTTTCACTCATTCCTATCGTTTATACTTTAGATCATTAAAGGATGGCCCAACTTTTCAACCCCCCCAAAGTAAACTCTTTCTCCCTCAAAAATTGTTTGCTGGATCCGCCCCTGTATCACACTGTAAAATACATATTAATTAATCTTATTCAACGTAGGCGCTATATCTTGCAGTTTACTTGTGTTGGATCTTTTTTTGTCATTTGATCAATTTCACAACGTTATTTTGATAAAAAATTTGGAAAAAATAGACACGGTCGGAAAGAACTGGCTATTTTCTGTACTATAATGAAAAGGAAAATAATTCTTTGTTGAAGATTTTACGTAATGAAAAAAATTATAATAATAAAAAGGTATGACACTGTTCTTGAAAGTTGTCGTATTCAGTACGCAAGAGTTTCCTATTAATACAGAAAACAACATGTCTATCCTCTTTTCTCTTTCTTGAATTTTTCATTCCATCCCGACTCTCAATCTCCTATCTTCGCTTCTTCCAGACTGTCTTAAATTCAGTTAATTTTCCTGGAATTTGCTAAATTTAATTTCTACAAACGTATCTTTAGCAGATTATCATCAGTGATCAGCTAACTTTATAACAATCGCCTGATTTCAGTACTTGGTCCTTTACCTTACTTAAAAAAGTAGTCTACTTTATAAAGTATAAAAAATGATACATCACCAGTATCAGATTACGTTAATACCCATGACGCGAACAGTAGTTTGTTATTCAGCTGAATAATGTTACTGTCATTTATATATTTAAAATATTTTTTGTTATTCAGCTGATAACACTATAAGGAACAGGATAACCCAATTCGTCAACGCGAGTAAAATAAGAACATGTGAAAAAAATGTGTGAAAAAAATTTAAAAAATTCTAAACGATATCACGTTTTATAATTTTGACGCCAACTTTCAAATAATTAATAATTAAATAAGAACATAAGAATTTTTTAATATTAGTAAGACTCTCGCCGTTTTTTACGCTCACACACACAAAGTACGTGCAAGCTCGCTCAAAGTGTGTGTGAGTTTTTCCATTCAAGTAGGCTTGTAGGTTATAAACAGATTGTAATGATAATTTTTAATTAATAAAACGATCAATCAATTTTTTTTAATTTATCATTAACAAACTAAGGGTACAATCTGCAGAAATAACTATTTTACAGTGTAGCGGCAGTTTTGTTTTGCACACAATTTCGCTAGTATCTAAGATTATTAAGGGAAAGACCGGATTAAAAATAAATGCAGCCTCCTATGCGTTTTAAAAGAAATAGTTTTGGGAACACACATTTAAATTTATTTATTTTTTGTTGTTGCAAATACGTTGTAAATATCCTGAGGACGTCATTTTGTGTCCACGGATGACGAAAAAGCCAAACGTTTTGCAGAACGCTGGCACACTCAGAGGTCGCTTTTGACGTCACGGTTTTTGTTATGTGTGCGTGCGATAGGAAATCACTGACCTAGAAGAAGTTCAGCGACACCAAACAGGACACAACAGGTTAACCCCTCACTTTCTAATTAAATATTACTAACGCGAGCGCCGGAGCGCTCTCTGCCATCACCTGTGTGTAGGTAGGATACATAATATGCTACATTTTTGTTTTTAGTAAACAGGAAAGCTCGTACGTTTACAGTGAGCTCATCCGACGACATTAATGCCAACTGTTGTGGTTCACACAGGAAGTACGAATTTATATGGAACAAAACAGGTCTGCCGTTTGAATTTTCGATTGATTCCAAAGAAAAGACAAATTCAGAAATTTAATTTAATCGTCTGCTTCTGTGTTACAGGGGCTTGTTTTTAGGGAGGGGGACGAACAGGGCCGATCGGACCCGCCCCAGAGGGTCGGAAAACTTGACGAATCTCATCATTTTTAGATTATTTTATTATTTTTTTCAGCTGTGTACGCTACGCCTAATATAACAGTAACTCTTTTAAATATACAAACAGGTTTATTACACAGAACTTACGTATAGGCCTACGTTTCAAATATGAAATATAGGAAAATCAATTCAGTCAATAAGTATCTTCCTAAACAATGTTTCAATAACGCGTATTTTTATTGTGTTAGGCCTATTACCGTTTATTTTAATGGGACCCATTTCAAGATATTATCGTACGTTTTTCAACGACTTTAAGCATAGTAATGTTGATTAGTATTCTTTTTTTTTACTTTTCCATGAAACCGAGTCGATCGGACCCCCTCCCCCCCAAGACCAAATTCTAGATTCGCCACTGTCTGTGTAATTTTGGGAACGTAGAGGTCCCCGGCCATCAGCCGTTGTGTGGTCACCAATCCAGGTAATTTCACAAATGTCTCCCTTTATTCTATATATCTCTTTAGGTTAAGTCTGAAATAATGTTTTACTTGTTTTCATTTTCATTTCATAAGATACGTTGTAATCCGACTTCATGGTTACATTTCTCTCCCTCTAAGCTACCATGTTTTTTTTTTCTAGTAAGCATATTATGGGAATGCTGTTACCGTGTAGTCTGTGTATCAGCAACGCATATGGTATTTATGTAACATCGGTTCTCGCTTTATTGAAGAGCTGTGTTGATTGCACCATAAAGTGGTTTGATCAGTAGTACATTGACAATGCATTCATTGCAAGTCTACACACAGGTCGTTTCAAACTTTGAACCTGACGAGCATTCGGCCGAGGTACTCTCGCTATGCTACTCGACCGAGCGTCAGTTTTGACCGAGTAGGCTTCTACACGCATACAAGATTTTGAGCGTGACAGTTCACTCAGGTGCGTAGTCAAGAACATAAACAAAATGAGTGGTGGACGTAATAAATTGAAGAGAATGAAGAACATTTTCAAGGATTACGGCAACCGTATTATTCCTACTTTCGTATAGATATTGGAAAATGAGTTAGTTATAAAAAGAAATGGATGTGCACTATAACATGGATGTTAAGAATGGTGCTGACATTTGATTCGTAAATACTGTCACTCCCGGTGACGGACTTCTTTGAGTCATCAATTTTCTTCATTTTTGGGCATACGTAGAACGTAAATTTTGACATCTTGAGCTTCAAAACCATTCGATATTCATTCCAGTTGCAATGCTCTTATAAGCAGCATCACGCATTGCCTTATGTTTATCTAACTTTGACTTGAAGTTCCACAAGCACTTATGTGCTTTGTACTCCTGTGTGAAGGCAACTGTAGTTGCACAGTCCCATTTTGATACCATTTTAAGCGCACAATTTGAAAAATATGAAACTTTGGACGAGAACACTTTAAATTGCATAAGCACTCGACAGTCAGCGAGAACCAACTGTTCAGACTGGCCGAATACACCGACGAGTCCACGTCTCTAGGTGGTGGGAGTTTCCACATAGAAACGGTTTCTATTCACTCCCTCGGCCATTTCATTCTTCAAATCACACGGCCGAGTACTATACTTATTAACTTATTTTACTATTACTAATAACGTTCACATTGGTTAAGTACTCGGCCGAGTTCACTGTCGCAACCGAATACTCGTCAGGTGTAAACTAGGCTATAATGTTTCACATTAATTACGAGAATGACGGAAATAAACTATAAACAGTCACTTAGTATACAGTTGAAGATAAATATACACACCCTACAATACCTGCTTGAAGGTATTTTAAACAGTATAAATAATAGTATGACTCTGGAATCGTATTTAGAAGTGAGTGACAAACTGTGAGAATTAGATCTCGTTTTGGTCTGAGGTAATCGGTCATCATCATCATCATCCCTGGTGCTATAACTCACAGCTGAGTCTTGACCTCCTTCAGAAGCCTTCTCCAACGGTCTGACGCGATGGCTCTCCAGTCTCTGCAGCTTTCGACTGCCTCTCTTACTTCTTCCATCCACCTGCAATGTCAAAACGATCCACAGTATTCCTTCTTCCGTCATCTCCATTATATGCCCGGCTGACCTCAACCGTGATAATTTAATGTACGCGGTTCAGTTGAAAAGTTCGTGGAGCGACATCTGTAGCTTAGCGATAAAACTAAAATTTCTCGTGTGCTGCAAGATTTGTATTTTATGTGAACTCCTGTTAATTTCGAAATCTATCTATCAATGTGTTCATTGGTTAGAAGCTGTTTAAAATTGTCGTGTCATGAGTGTTTTGAAAAACGGACATAATCAAACATCGTGGTGTGATTCTTTGTTAAACATTGTTTAGCGCCAACGGAAATTCACAACGAAATTGTACATGTGTCAGGAGATGGTGCGACTTCAAAACCAACGGTTAGTGGGCCTAAGTAGGCACTTGAGTTTAAACGTGGTCGTATGAGCACTGAGCATTGAAGATGAATGGGGACAGAAACTGAGAGCATTCAATATTAAATATATAAGAACAGTAGGTCTATTATAAGCGATAAAATTGAGATGAGAGAGGAAATAAGAGAATACAGGCAGGCCACTAAAACAAAGAACACGAAAATGAAACTATACGAAGTGTGTTCAAAAGTTCATGAAATTTTTGTTTACTTGTAAAAATTACGTGAAAAAGTAATCTACAGTGGATAGCAACGCAATTATACAAACGTTTTCTCAATCTTCAAAACATTTTCGGAATGGCCTTGAAGTCGCTCAGCGATTTTTGTTTTACGTTTTCGACAGTCGTGAAACGTTGTCCTTTTTTCATTAAAGAAGATGAGATTGAACGTGGACATGTTTGGCGAATACGGTAGGTGCGGTATTATTACAATTTTTTTCTTTTGCCTAAATTCTGAAATAAGAAATGCTGGTGCAGTATCGTTGTACAATTTCCATAAATTATTATCCTTCCGTAAGTCTGACCATTTTCCACGAATATCTTCATCCGAATGACGCAATATGTCCACACGGACGCCAGTTTCTTGTATGCGCCTATGTTTATTGCTCGTTATTTACTTATTATACATTGTTAACAATACATTATCTTCATTTTCTTTCTTCTCATTTCTTTTTGTACTAATACCCCCCAGTTCCATGTGAACGTCTTACTGATTTCACGTTTCTGAAATCTGAGAGAAGAAGAAGAAGAAGAGGAAGAAGAAGAAGAAGAAGAAGAAGAAGAAGAAGAAGAAGAAGATGATGATGATGATGGTGAAGAAGAAGAAGAAGAAGAAGCATCAAGAAGTAAAGAAAAAAACACGCTTATATGTGTAGTTTGCAATATGGAAGTTATAAATATTGATGTCCACCAGAACTCCGTTGTGTGGTGGGTTTGAACTGATAAGTAAGAAACCTTGAATTTACAGATAGGAATAGTTTGCTATTCTGACACGTCTGTTATTAAGTTAACAATGTTTTTCCTGTAACATTAAGAATATATTCACTTATATAACTGCATTCGACTTTACGCTTATACAAAGGCTCATTTCTATAAATTTTGTTAACAGTTTTATGAGCCTAATGAAACATAGGCCTAAAGAAATCGATATTTATAAAAACTTGTAAGTATGGGTAACTACTTACCGTATGGATGTTATCTATACTGATTATCGGGTAAGTTTTATAGTATTTATTGACCTGAATAGGTATTATTAACAAGAGCAAACAGCAGAAATCCGAAACGAATGAAACAGACAGATTATAGGTGTAGGATTGAACGCACGATGTGTGTTCTAAAAAATTAGTAGTTGGCCTCTGTTCACGAAGGTACTAAGCCTTAGTTGGCCTTAGTTCAAGGTTATGTTTTGTTATTTTACAGTAACTATTTAAATTATTTACATATTTTCAAGAAAACTGGAGCCCTGACAACCACTCAGGGCATAACGTGGAAAACATTTCGATTCGTACGTTTTCCCAGTATACGAAACCTTGTTTGTTGTGGATTCACAAAAGAAATTTTCTCCAGCAAGTTGGATTTTATTTTTTTTTTTAGAACAATTTTCAGTTGACAGTTTTTTGGTAGACGCTTGTGGAACACCTTGAAAGTGTCGTGTCCTCGATCCTTGTCATGCGATCAACATTTATAACGTCCGTTTTCCATTGGTAGAAAATTAATTACACGTATTTCTTCGTTTGTCGTTCTTTTTACATGGATTGTCAAAAGTCTTCAGAAGTCAAAATGTCGGAGCGCTAACTTACAAAGAAATAGGGATTAGTTGGTTTGCTGAAGAGAACAAATTACACACTTTTCTTGTGCATTTTGGTTTGTTTTGTTTTAAAGTCAAGTCAAATTTCTCAAATTTGTATTTAGTTTTAATAGACTTTATACACATAAATTTTATCAGAATTAAATTCTCTACAAATTTAGTTAGAAATGTTTATTGGCAAATTAACGAAGTTATTGTATCCCAAATCTAAAAAAGTATGTTTTTCGACACTAATTTTGTGTTTTACAAAGTTGATCTTAGAAACTAATTAAGATAGAGTTCTGGAACCTCATTTATTCAAATTTTCAGATCAAAAACCATAAAAAACCACCATATTTACCCTTCACTTTATACCCTAAGAATTTTAGTATGGCTTCATTTTATTGGGGGAACAGAAATCAGGGGGAAATGTTTCGCGAGCCGTAACCCGCTAACGAACCGTTTTCGGACCTATGTTTATACGAACTTTCTTTCTTATTTTTAGCAATAGAATCAGCTCCTGAGAGACTGCCTTGCAATTTTGAATCATCCAGGAAGGTAAGACATGAGACATAAGACACTGGCACTGACGTTATCCATATAAATAAACATTATTTTACTTGTCCTTCCACCCATTTTTACGGGGTCTCCCTCTTCCTCTTATCCCGCCTGGATCTATTCCAATGTATTTAATAATTTATTCACAGCCCTATTGTCGATCATCTGCTATACATGACCTGCCCACGTAATCCTATTTCTTTTGTTGTCAATAACAATATCTAACTCCCAGAAAAGACTCTTCAGCTGTTTGCTTGTACGTATTCTTCATTTATTTTCATCCCTACTGGCACCATAATAGAACGTATGTCTTCTTCTTCTTTAGCACTCCCCAACGTGAGGCCTGTCTTCCAACATCAATCTTCTCCACTGTGTTCTATCCATCGCCCTCTCAGTGTAACTCCTCATATTCATTCTTCTTAGATTGTCCAGAACATCATCCAACAATCTTATCCTAGGTCGATCCCTCTTTCTGCTTTTATAGACTTGCGCACTCAGCACTTTTTTTTGCCATACGCTGATCATCCATCCGCTCTAGGTGACCTAGCCATTGTATTAGTTGAGCATTTACGAATCTTACAATGTCCTCATGCTTCAATAGCTCATCTATCTCTTGGTTATTTTTTATTCTCCATTCATCATCTTCTTTAACCTGGCCGTAAACACGCCTTAGAATCTTTCTTTCAAACATTCTTAGTATTTCCTGTTCTTTTTTTGGTAACGTCCATGTCTCGCCTTCATAAGTAACAACCGGTCTGATAAGTATCTTATATATTTTAATTTTTGTGTTACGACTAATGACTTTGGTTCTCAACAGTATACTGTTGGCAAAGTATGCCCCATTTCCTCTTTGTATCTTGTCATGCATCGTCGTGTTTATGGTTCTTTCATTAATGGAACATATGTACGAAACGCAATAGATATGTTCCGAAAGTGAAGTCGCAAGACGGAGAAATAAATGTTATTTAAATTAATATTAACTTGTCTGGAAGGAAACTGTTACGATAAAGAAATTATGATATAGAATATACTGTAGTACAGTACGGAATTTATACGTAGGTTATTTTCACGAATAAACGCGAACATACAGTTAAGTAATGAAGTGAAGGGACCGAATACTACGTATATGTGTTTTATATAATTTTCCTAGACAGTATTTTCATTTAAACCTTGTCAACACTGGATATAAATGCGTGTTGTCGGATGCAGTAGCTAGAATCAATTCATAGATACCGCGAAATAGACTGTAGCCCAAACAATATAGTATAACGCTAAAATAGAAACGAAATTTTTTTTGAAGAAAGGGCTACGTGTCAACGATCGACATGACAGTGATGTATGAAGAGACACTTAGAGAGGATGTGTGTACAAAGGAGTGTAATTGTCTTCAACGTCGACCTACATGTATTATGGACGCACCATAAATCTAGAGTAGCAGATGTACGCTTGGAGAAAACTAAGGGTAGTCTTACTAAAGTAAATACAAAAACGCCAGAAAGAATGACGCTTATTGTCCGAGGAGACTACACCTGACTCATTAACTGAGTAAACTTACGCTTGGACAAAAGAGGTGAGTGAACGCTAACTTAACGCTGTACGACAGAAACAACGAAGGGATGCTCTTACTGAAAGGCAACACAAAAGGCCATAGGGGAAGACAATGCTAAGATACCAAGAGGCCACATGACAGAGGTAAATGAACGAAATAGAGGAGCAGCTGTAAGATGTTTTGCTAAGATGCATACAAAAACTCCGGAGAGAGTTGGTAATAGTATTGTCCGAGAAAGGCTACTACAAGGGTGATGCACTAATTGAGCAGAGCAGCTGTTGGCAGAGTAATTGTTAAGGATTGTCTTTGTTAAAGGCTTGAAGAAACGACAGAGAGATTTACGCTCAAGGGAATCGGACATACCGATGGCAAAAGGTGGATGAACCCAAGATAAGAAATAGGTGGGAACAGAGGGTCTTATCAGAAACGACCTTTTGGAAGTAGGTGGTTCTTAAGAACAGAATTTACTAAGTGTAGGGAGAAAAGAACCAATTAGAAAAGGGCAGATTGAAAATCAGAAAACTAGTGGGGAAATACCCACGTTCAATATAGGCCTATACAAGCAACTGAGACGCGATCGAGGAAGTCTTTACAAAATTTTCGAGAGAGTCGGAGGTGGAGTTCGTAGCGTATTATTTTAAAAGAGACTTTGTTAATTTTACGAAAGTATGAAAGTTTTCGAGAGTCTAGAGTCGAGTCGAGACGAAGTCTAACTTAAACTTCGTGGAGTCGAGATTAAGTGTTACGGAAATTCGATGTTAAAAGTTCGGAGAGCTTTACTTAAAATCACGTAAGATTATCATGAATAACAATCTGTGAAGTGAGAACTGGAGTTTATTAGTTAATAACTCGTCAAAACAAAAGACCGAATCTTATAATGTATCACGAACGATATAGCTGTTGAAACGGAATGAGTCGTTACGAGATATCAGTGAACGTAACAGAAGTAAATAGTAAACAATAATTACACTAAATTTAAAATTGGGAATTACCGGTTATCAATAGAAGGAGTGAAATAATGAAAGTGTATATGTGCCAAATACTACAAGAAAGAGTCACATTGTTATGCACGCAAATGATCCTGTGTTCAACGCAGTCGACGGAGCATCTACATCTCCATATGCTGATTTAAGGAACCAAAAAGTAGATCACATCATGACAACGCGCCGTAGAATGGATATGTCATACCAATAGTAACAAATTTATGTATTGATTTTATTTTACGAAATCACCTGTCTGTAACTCTAAAAGAATTCACGTAGAGAATTTTATAAGATAGAATGTCCTCATTCAAAACTTACGTATAAATTTTAAAGTCAAAGTGTTAGAATATAAAGAGAATTAAGTACATTTCATATTTAAATGAATCCACTTAAATAATATGTCGTAATGAAATAAGTAATTAGATGTAAGAATGAATCCATATTTTATAAAACTCTAAAGAGATACTGAGATATTAAGAGATATTGAGATATTAAGAGATACTGAGATATTAAGAGATATTGAGAGATTAGTTTTATAATTGTTAATGGATAGAAATCATGTTCTAAAATAATTATTGATAATCATATGTTACGAAGAATAGAAATATGATACTAATGATAGTAATCGTTAAACGTAATAAATTTAATGGTAGACAGATAAACACGCCTTGTTTGTTTATTGCAGATAAAACCCTATGAAATTAATCACTAGAAGTAGTTTTCAACACCTTCCGAGTAAATATTGAATACTAGAGTTTCATAACATTTGATTGCATAACTGCTAATATATAAATTATTACCAGTTAAAACCCTGAGATCGTAAGCAATAAAAGTTAGCATTGCATTTGGCACCAACAACTTGGGGCACAGTAAACAGCAATTAAAATAAGAGTAGCATTTGGCGCTCCACCGCGGGGCATAAACGGGTACAACTCGTTTAGCAGTAAAATAGGGGCTTCGTATTTTATTATTTCAGGTATTCGGTAGAAGAGATATGGAATCTGTCTGCGTGGACTAAGATTACATGTAACCACACACGCCACATCTACACACTAACTATTTGTGTTAATCATGTTTTCCTTGTTTTATCGTCTGGAACGTCATCCACAATCAAGAAAAAGTCGTAAATAGATTCATAAAAATTTAACGGAACGGATAAGTATTCCCGAGATTAATTTTATTTCTTCAGTGATTACTGGCGTTAAATTGATAGATTTTTAGAAGATGTTGATTGATATAAGGTAGATAGTTGTTTGGAATGTAAATGATTCCTTCTTAAAGGAATAAATTGAAATAATTCATCAAGTAAAATAAAATTAGTGTTTTTAAAGACAACAGACATTAGACTGAGAGGATGGGAGAAGAAGTAACATATCTGTAAACATCTTATATGCAGAGCTAAGCTTAATATACAGTGGAACTCGCGAATAACGAGCTCGCTTAAAACGAGAAATCGAATGTAACGAGCAAAAGTACGAGATTTGTTTGGTTTTGTATCTTCGTAATGATAATTAAACTCGCTTTTAACGAGTTTATATGTGCTGTCCATGAAATGCTCAGTATTCTACGGTAAAGCTACATTTCGAAAGATTCCAATTTGTTAGTTGTGGCTTCAGTCAAAGTCCAAGATTCTACACCGTAGAAGAGGACCGAGAATATGTAGCAGCATAAAAGTATCATATTTGTGTTTATTGTTAAATCGTGACTTTTGAATAAACGGCTCATTCTAGTGTACTCTGCTCTTGCCTTTTCAATTCTGCTCTTTATTTCTTGAGAGTGGTCCCATTATTCATTGACTACAGTACCAAGATATGTAAATTGGCTTACACGTTTAACTGGCCTTTGGTTTATATTAAGGGTGCAGTTTGCGAACTTGTTCTTAGATACAATCATTACCTTCGTTTTATTAACATTGATGTCTAGACCATATCTACGACTGCTTTATGTTCCTTGTTTAAAGCCACGAATTTTTTATTGTTCATCATTAAAGGTACACAAATTTATAGTTTTAATCGTTTCAGTACATTATACATATAGTCCTACACTAAAGTGATCATAAAATAGTCTATATCATTCAATGAAGTTGTATTAGTAGGGACGTGATTTGTGGTGCGTGTAACGAACGGCGCAGTACGCGATGACAGTGACCCGAGTGAGGTCACGAGGTGTGGCGGCTTTACCGCGCGGGTAGTGCGCACTATTGAAAACTAGAACGTCCCCGTCGCGGTATGACTTTATTTACGCACAAATATTAAAATGAAAACGAAAGCAGTCGCGGTTACATTGACTGGAGCGGAGCGTGAAGGTGAAGGCCGTGTGTAGACGGGGGACGGATAATTCACTGCGTTCTGCTTTCCTTGTTCGTTTACGATTAGTTTACTGCTTTCCTTGTAGGCCTACAGTGAAACCTGACCTAACCGCCAACTTTATTCAGCGGTTACCTCTATGAACGGGCACTTTTCTGAGGAACGGATTTTATTTCTCGTAAGATCAATGTAAATTTCCTCTCCATTAAACGGTCACCTCTTCCCTCGGCCAGCGGTCAGTCCCTAACGGGATCTTTCACTTGTTTAAACGGCCATCGAGATGTTTAGTCATCTGGAATTCTATAGTCTACAGCAGACAAAACACTGTAGTTTGGCAATAGGTTACGCATAGAGTGCATGCCGGCACGACACAGACATAAGTTTAGACGAGAGCACGTACAGTATAGTGGCTGCAGGCACCAGAAAACGCGCGCGCAGGTAGTCTGACTCAGTTTGCCGGAATGAAATGTTCATTCTAGTTTCCGAAACTAGCACCGAGACGGTGTTTACTTAAGTAAAGTTTATATGTAACGAACTGAAACGATTAGCCATATGTATCTGCGTAAGTTTTAAATTTACTAAATGTTATTTGTACACAATACACTACTGAAGTTTCGACAACGTTGAAACAGTAGTCAGCGGTCAATTTATACGTGAACTTTCCGAAATGTTGAAACCTTCATAAAGTTGAATTAAGCGTAAACGATCCGCGTGTGCTTAAGAGGTGTTCTCGTAATTTGTAGTGTAATTTAACAGTAGTTGAACAATAACGGTAGCTTAATAGTGTAACAGTGTGTAAAAAATGAGTAACAGAGGAAGAGTGTGTTTGAATTTAGAAGCTAAGCAAAATGTTATTTTTGAAAGCGATAAGGGCGTTTCAGCAAGGAAACTTGCCGACGTTTTTAAATGCGGAAGAACACAGATTAACAACATAATACAAAATAAAGATCATATTTTAAAAGAGTGGGAATTCAATATGAATCGGGGAATAAAAAGAAAGCGAGAATAAAGTGTACACAAGTAAACGAAATTCTTTACGAGTGGTTTAAACGTGTTCGCTCAAAAAAACTCCCGATTAGTGGAAGTATGTTACAGGAGAAGGCACTCGAAATTGCTACAGAAATTAAAGTCGAAAATTTCGTAGCTAGCAATGGGTGGTTGGAGTGTTGTAGAAAGCGGCACAACATATCGTTCAAAACAATTTCGGGTGAAGGGGCGGATGTAGGGCCTACCTGTTAACGAAGTCAATGACAGGTTACCAAGTATTCTGGCAGATTACGAATTAAGTGACATTTATAACGTTGATGAGACTGGATTATATTTTAGAGGTATACCAAATAAATCATTAACACTAGAAAATGAAGCGTGTAAAGGTGTAAAAATGGCTAAAGAAGACTAACAATTATGTTATCCTGTAGTGCTGCTGGTGAAAAAGAGCGGCCGTTAGTTATCGGAAAATCGTTAAAACCGAGGTGTTTCAAGAATTTGGAGACAACATGACTGGGCATTAGTTGGCATGCTAACAAAAAGCTTGGATGACATCCAGAATTTTTGAAAACTGGTTACAAGAATTTAATAAAAAAATGCAAAACAGAAATCGCCGCGTAATTTTATTATTGGATAATGCGACATGTCATCCAGTTACATCACTGTCCAATGTCAGACTGTTATTTATTCCACCAAACACGACAACCATCTTCAGCCACTGGACCAAGGAATAATTCAGACATTTAAACTTTTTTATCGAAAAAGTGTCCTTCGGTCCATTGTGTCCCATATGGATGACAGCAATTCAGCATTTGACCTGGCGAAGAAACCACTGTCCTCGATGCGGTATCCTGGATCAAGACAGCCTGGAACGAGGTTGCTGTTACCACCATTAAAAAGTGTTTTACAAAATGTGGCATTCACGTTAGCGACGCTGATCTGCAGGCGCAACCATTGCATGAAATTTCGCAAGAACTTCAGACACTTGCTACAATTCCTGGACTGCCATATGATGAAAACGTGAAAATGGAGAATTTACAATGCTGTGATGACCTCGAGGGCAACTGGGAGGATCGATTACAAAGATAAGTGAGAAAAACTTCTGTATTTACAATCAAAACTTTTTGAAACGGTCAATTAAAATCTGCACTATTCGGGATATACACTTTTACAATACAGTATTTTTTCTGCTTTTTTGCAGAAACGGGTGACGATGACGTACAGAGTGAAGAAGAAGGAACTAATGAACCTCTAATGAGTTTAAAAGAAGTGCTACGATCTCTTAAGCGGATCAAAGGTATTTGCGTTACTCTCGATAAGGAATGTGGGGAGAATGCTGTGGAACACTGTAGTAAACTTTATTGTTTGGTCGAAAATTACGCAATTAAAAAGAAAACTGCTATTTTCTAGTGCAAAACACATTAACTACATTAAAAAACTATTTTTCAAAGTATAATCTTTACCAATGTGTTTTCATATAAGTAATTTCACTGTAAACATACTGTAAATAGGAAGTACAACTGCAGGATACAAATGCAAGTTATAACTGTCAATTTATGCAAAATAAATGTAAATGAAGAATTCCACTTGTGGTAATTAATTATGTAAGTGTGTTTGCTATTAAATGTATAAATTTATCGATCTCTCACATGTATGTGTGTAATTGAATCTTATTTATTACTCTGATTATCTATGCCCGCGTGTTGGAACACAGTTTATACAATGAATTCTATATAATTCAGATGCAATAGATAATATGTATTCACTTGCTTTAATTGATTAATCTCATGCCGTGTGTGAAACAGCCATTTAAAAATTATGTATAACTATTCTGATTCTCATCGGCACATACGTGATATCACTTAATAGATTAACGTTATCAATTCATTTACTTTATTTGAACGCACGAACTCTTAAAATCTATTTGTATTCCTACAAACTTTAGGTTAATATTTGGGTTGCATTTGGTAATAATGAACGCATGTTTATGATCAACTTAAAGTACTAATTTAATTATCATTCATAATACATTATAATTGTACATATGATACGTCGCTGTACCTGAAATACATACATATTTTATAATAACAAATACGTGTTTCAATATATGCTGAAAACAAAGAAAACATACATACATATATAAATCAAACAATATAACAATTCATATTACTTATTTAATGCGTTCATTAAATCCCAAATAAGCTTTTGTTAATACATTCATAATTACTTTATTCAGATTTATTCATTACTTTTCTTAATAATTTTCTCAGGTGTGAATTCTTTGAAAGAACCAGGTCAGTAGAAGTTACTAATTAGAAATAATTATAATAATGGTTACTTGGTTATTGAATATCCATTAGTTGTTGTTGAAGTCGAGTTCCAGAGATGGAGATGGCTCGTAGACCCATTCCGTCGTATGCTGCTTTCTCACAATCACTTAACACTTACTCTTCCGGTCACTCGCGTAGGCGTTCGTATATGTGAATAATTAAAGTTCAGTGTTCAATCAAATGTTTCATCTTACTGTGTGTGCTGTGAGTTCGTTTTAATGTTAATATACATGTCTAGTTCCACTTGTCGCTGCTTCATTAAACATTCGTATTGTTCATTAATTTGTTTAATATTCCGTGTTCATTATGTTGGTAATAATGTGTAGTACACTATATTAAGTTCAACTGTTTTATATATCGTTAGGTGATAATGTCTGTTGGTGTAATGGTCTGATTGTTCACTTTGTATAATTTTAACTAAGTCCGTTACCTCGTACCTCGGTTAAATCTCATCCGAATGATTAGAATAAACTGTTGAAAGTTTATGATATACCGTCTCTCGCACTTGAAGTTAAAACTATTTGAAAATTTGAGTGTAAAAACTGTCTGAAAACTTTAGTATCACTTGTTTCAAAATTTGAATGTAGACTGTCTAAAAATTGAGTATCACTGACTGTCTCTGTCTTGGGCAGATAGTTTTTATTAATTCGTCCCTACTCAAAATTTTGTCTCTGGCGCGCTTCACGCCTACTTCATTTCGAGATTGGTCAGTTTTTAGCTTTCTTGGAAAATACTGTCCCACCATGTCAAGATTCTACGTCATAGTTCTCCCGATAGGTCCTTCGTTTCAGTTGCTATGGAAACACTCCTTACCACCAAATTTCTCGCTGGCTGAGGGCATCTGATAGGCTCTTACGTCTCCCCGATTTTTGCTCTGACGAACGTTGACCCGTTTCGACGAAACTATGGCTATTAAACACTTGTCGATCAACCTATTGTCTGAGTAAACTCTGTGTTTCTATAGATTCCCATTATCTGTACTTTCAGTCTTCCTGGCGCATTGTTCCAAGTTCTAACCCCTTTTTTCTGGCTATTAACAATTTTGAACATCTGCCGGCTGGTGAAGTCACCCCAACTTTCCCTTCGTAAATTCTTGTCTGTCAATTAGACGATAACTCCAGCTGCGTAACATGACTTTAGTCTTTGTCAGGCCTATCTTACTGTATTGTTTCTTAAGGTGCAGTGCATCCGTCCCATTGAAATATGTAGTTTCACTCGTTTTTGTCGTTTATCGTATACTGACGTAACATGGTCAACATCTGCTACAATTCTCGGTACGGGTGTGAATGTCCTCGCTTACTTTGTTACAGCTGCAGAGAGCAATAATTCTGGACGAAACTTTCCCTGTCATCTTACGCCACCAATTTCTATAGTTGGATCGAACTTAATGTGTTTCTATTGTCAAGTCTGCGACGCCTCACTGACATCTTCTCATTACTCCTTATTTATTGCGCCAACTATAAGTCGTTGACACTGCCTCGTGTGAACGTACTCTGTCGAGGTGAAAATTTAAAATTTTTTAAAATTTTCTGCTCGTTACAAAGTACATAATAAAATGATATAGTAGATAATCTGTACTTAATATGCTGTATTGTTATTATCCCCCCAACCCCTTCATTAAACGGCCACCTTTCTAAGGGGCCACATTTTACGATGATGGAAGGGTGGCCGCTAAAACAGGTTTTACTGTATACAGTCCGGTTAACTCGCAAACTACTAGAGGTGGACCGATATACCTATAACAGGTATTTCAGAACGATATTTTTGTGGAACGGATATAACGGTGACTGAAAAGTTGAAATACCTGTTCCGATTAGGCACGACCTCCCTACGCAACAAACAAGTAACAAGTAAACGAGTATTACGAGTACACGAGTACAAAGCCACTTTTTGGTGCTGAATAGGCCTACTTCATTCTGCGCATGTGTCGATTGCCATACAAGTACGAAACGGAAATTCAGAACGAAATTGTACATGTGTCAGGAGATGGTGCGACTTCAAAACCAACGGTTAGTGGGCTTAAGTAGGCACTTGAGTTTAAACGTGGACGTATGAGCACTGCGCACTGAAGATGATCCCCCCCGCATGGACGCCCAAAAAATGCAGATGTGGCAGTCATCTTGCACAACGCTTTTTCGCACCACGTTCTTAAGTTAAAGTATCATGCACACGCTCATATGAGATGCCTATGATTTCAGCAACGCCATCCACTTCTCAATCTGCGGTCTTCCAACACCCAATGTAATTTTTTGTTCAACTTTTTGGACGTCCTCTGCTAGGATCGTCTTTAGTGCTTGTATGACCACGTTTAAACTGGAGTGTGCCCCACTTACCGTTGTTTCTGAAGGCGCAGCATCTTCTAACACATTTACAATTTCCTTTTCGTTGATTAACATTAACAAAACAATATATTCAGAAGTAAAGAGCCAGCAGATAGATTAAACTAAGGAAGGGAGAAAAGAATAGAGAACAGAATAAGTAATAGAGAAGGAATGGGGACAGAAACTGAGAGCACTCAATATTAAATATATAAGAACAGTAGGTCTATAATAAGCGATAAAATTGAGATGAGACAGGAAATAAGAGAATACATATTGTGGATTTTTTTAATGAACGTATGTTTAATTTTACAATATTTTGTTTCTTAGAGCTAGGTAGAGTTTATTACAACAACCCATTTCCATTATGAAAAGTAATGTTAAGAAATTAAAGCTCATTCACATTATGTGCTTTGTGATTGAAGTTATCAACATGTAACATTAAGTTAAAATATAAAAAGATATGTCCCTATTTATAGTAACCAGCAGAAAAACGTACCGTATTCTACTCTCTTTCAAGCCGACTTATTTTCATTTTTCACAATTTCTTTCAACATGTGTTATATTTATTATTGAGTATAAGGCCTATTATTGTAGATTAGTTAAACTTGTTATTGACCCAAATAGTAATTTTTTAAAATTGACAAAACTTGGAAGTCAGTTGAATACATTTCTAAAAACATGACCAGTTAAAATTTTTTTTTAGTTTTTCGGATTTCTTGGCCCCCTATATCCCCCCCTAGTTCGCCCCTGAACTGAATGATAAAATCAAATCTAACCGTTGGCATTTTGTCTACAACAGAAAAGTGTAGTATATTTTTAGTTCATTTATAAACGCAATTTTACTGTGAATGTTTTTCGAGGACAGAAGTTTCGTCTACTCAAATTCCTTGACGTACCGAAACCATTATTTACAGATTTACACCCACAGAACTATTGCTACGTCATTGCAGAACGTTCTACACGTTTCTCGGCTATCCCAGCAGAGCACAGCTGTTATGTTTGTGTGCGTACGTATTGCTACTTTGGGAATAAAGACGATTACGTGAGACTTAACATGCGAGGCTGTTCCAGATATCACTGGTCAGCGCGCACCGTGTTGCGCACTGGCCGCAATCAATTACGCTCTAGTGTTTTCGAGTAGTGTTGACGCGTATTATGGATGATTCCCGAACACTTGTGCTATCTATTTAAACAACGACAGCTGTCGCTTAGAAGTCAGTTTAAGTGGCGATTTATTCAAGTGAGGTTAGAAGTATTGTGGCGAAGTGTTATTGTGTTATAATTGTGCGGGACTCTATTAGTGGGCATTATTATTGCGCGTGAACAAGTTTAACTTGGATTATTGTACAAGTTGATTGTAAACTGTTATTTGTGATAATTAAAGCTGGTTTTTAGTGACTTCATCGGTGTCTTGTATTTTGTTTTCCACTGTACCATACGACGATCAAGGAGCCCGTCGTGACAGTATATTATTATTATTATTATGTATAATCATATAAATTTGTTATATTTTGTCATTAATCTGGGCGTGCCTTATGAACACATAAAAACCCATTTCATTGACAGCGTTTAATGTACTGTCATAATATTGTCTAAAATAGATCTATTGTTCATTTTGCAATATGGTTTTTACATTTATCTTTTGTTTATTTAATATTTATAACTATTTTACTATTTATTTTCTTACTTGGAACATGTTTCGGAAATCAAATATTTCTCCCAAACATGTTATTTGATTCCCGAAATATGTTCGAAGTTAGGAAATAATGTATCTGATATAAAATAGTTACGAATATTAAATAAATAATTTATGTATCAAGAAAGGTAACTGTAGCAAAAAGTGTTTGTATTTATCTTTTGATGATGTCTATGACACTGATATTAGTTTAATAAATTAAGTATGTATCGTTTACTCTTCTACTAAATATTTTTTGACTGAACAGTTTAATAATAATAGAAAACAGATTGCAGGGAAAAAGACAATTTTGATAGGAACAGAAACAAGACATCACAAAGACGATGGGAAGGCTCTAATTCCGAGTGCGTTTAGAGACAAAAATGTGAGTAAGAGAGAGAGAGGTAATGTTGCTCCAAGAAGCACATTTATCCGCCTAAATAGGCTACAGAATGATCAATAGAAAGCTGCGACATTTCACATGCTGTCAGTTCGCTTTTCGTGTGAGTTACAGCTACAAAGGACAGCGGATAAGACCGTAGTTATATGTCAGACAACAGCATATTAACTATGTGGGTCAAGTACCACGATAACAGTGAATGACACCAGTCATGGTGACCCACATTCAACTGAACTCGTTGGAACGACTGAGGGAGATCTTTAATAAGTTTATAATTATAGCAGTCCAAGTGTTTGGCTCATTGTCCAAGATGTGCCTGCGTTTTGTACTCTGAACGTTCGACACGCAAGTCCAGCCACACGCGTTCATTGTGTAGGCCTACCTTATTTTTACGTATTACATGGCTATAAATCTATACATTTCATAACGTAGGCATATATCTAGAGACATTACATTCAATGGCAGTTTGTGGTCATTAAACATTAAACGTTAACATCAACCTTAAGGGAGGGCACTCTCTATGGAAGAAAAATGCTGTAGTCCCATTAAATTTGAAAAAAAAAAATTCTCCCAGTAGGTACCGAATGTCAGGTTGTCGCTGCAAATACGCTACACGGCTGGGTTCTGTCCCTGCTCGCCCCACAATCACAAAAATGTTGGAAAGGCCTATCTTTCACGTTGGTAATGCTTGTTGTTTAGCGTTTATGTAATAACGAATTTAGTAATTTCTTCAATAAAACTTGTAAAAAAAAAAATATTTTATTCTTTTATGGTTTTAATATATAGACCCTACTAATAAAATTAAGGTCATTGGTACGCATTCCAAAATGTTTTGTTTCTTCATTTGTTTTACTGAAGAAACAATCTCGCGGCGCCCTCCCTTATGAGATTTTAAAAAACATCTATCTTGGTCAACTTATATTCGAATCAAAAACAGCAACCCTCAATATATTAGATACCGCTTTGGATATACGTTAAATTTTCAGATAAACTTTGTGAAAATGAATAGTTTTGACGATACTTTGAAAAAGTCGGTTCTTGAAACCTTCAATTCACAATTTAAGGTTTTATTCCAGGAATGTTTTTCTCAGCTTTTAGTATGCGCTAAAGTAGGAATGTATTTCAGCAACAAAATCTTGTACTACACAAGGTTTATTACACTGTTTGCATATACGTTTGAAATGTGCTATAGAGGAAAATCAGTGCATTCAATAAGTATCTTTTAAAAAAGTCTCAATAACGCTTACAGTATTGTCATTACCGTTTACCTTCATAGGATTGATTTCAGGACGTTATCACACGTTTTTCAGCTACTCTAAAGGTAGTAATATTGATTAATCTTAAGTTGCTTTTTCTTTTGTATAAAGCCGACTCGATCGGACCCCCCCCCCCAGGCCAAATTCTAGATACGCCACTGGTGAACTAAGACAGTTTCACGGACACGGTCGTACTGGGACCACTTACAATTTACAATCCCTTGAATACAAGGCTATTTCGCATCACATTTTTAGAAATAAATGTTTATTCAGCGGTACATTCATCTCTGTCAAAATGTCATGTAAGAGCCTGACTAAAGAAGTGAGCTCTCTTGGTCGGCTTGTATGCCGTGGCGCGTCCTGATGACGCTACAGTGGAATAATTATTTACTTATTTAAAAATAGCATTAACGTTTTTGTTAATTACTCGAGACGAAGTTCGTACAGGCAGTGACGTAAAGCCTCCTTGTCCTTGACAGGAGTTCGTACACCTTTAGTACTGTAATTAGCAACCACGTTAATTGGCTGTACACTCTACGTGGTGTAACAGACCAGAAATTAGCATATAATCTAGTGATTTACGAAAATACATACAAAACACGTCGCAGGTTTGCGCACGTTTAGTCCGGCAACAACACATTTGTATAATTCCACTTTAAAAATCTGATTTTGCTGACGTCATGCGACTACTGACCAGTGAATTGAGTTTCGGTAAAGTGATTGTTAACAAACTGAGTAAATATTAATAAAACATATTATGGATTAAAAAAGCTTAATTTCAAGACGCACGAAATGCAAAATTTACAAGTATCAGGCCAGTGCCGATAAGTGATTGGGTATCAGAAACCTGGACGATGACAAAAAATAGCGATACTTCTAGGTTCCTTTGAAAGACGGATTCTGAGAACAATATTTAGTACTAGAACTGTAGTACTAGAACTTTGTAGTACTTTTAGCGTACGCAGACGATATTGATCTAATTACCAGGACAAAACGAGATCTCATTAGTGCCTTTTCAGCATTAGAGGAAGCCTCAAGTAAAATTGGACTGCAGACAAACTTGGAGAAAACAAAATATATGTATGCTGCCAACAAACTACCATTAAACCCAATCCTTCAAAAGCTTGAAATAGGGACAAAAAAATATAGAGGCAGTAGAAGAGTTCACATATCTTGGCTCCCAGTTAAACAGCACTAACGACATCAACACTGAAATAAGAAGAAATATCTCGCAAATAAAACATATTATGGATTAAAAAGCACCTGACATTACAAGTAGCACGAAATGCAAAATTCACAAAACACTTATCAGGTCAGTGCTGATACACTCTTCAGAAACCTGGACAATGACAAAAAATAGCGAGAGACTTCTAGGTTTCTTTGAAAGACGGATTCCAAGAACAATATTTAGAGGAGAGCAAGAAAATGGATTGTGGAGCAGGCGTTATGATTATGAACTATGCCATCTTTACAAAGAGCCGGACATTGTCAGAATAATCAAAATATACATTCTAAGTTGGGTTGGACACATTGAGGAAGGACAGCCTACGAAACATATCTCCTATCAGAAACCAATGAATAGTAGAGCGAGGGGAAGACCCTGAAGTAGATTCAAAGACCAGATAGAGGAGGACCTCGGAAAGGTGAACATAAGAAACTGGAAAGCCAAGGCTCGCAATAACGAAGAATGGAGTCAACTCTTGGAGCAGGCCAAGACCCAGCAAGGGCTGTAGAGCCACGGATGATGATGACCGAGTAATTATTAATCATATAACTGAGTAATGTGATACTTTTGTAACTTCCGTTAATTTCTATATAACTGCTGAATTACTCTCTTGAAGAGTTTTGTAGCGATAAAACAGACAGGCGACCTCGACTATGCTTACGCCAATTGGAGTGTGAGAGCCAACGCCTTTTGCATACTCGCTTCGTAAACATTTTTTCTTAATATACGCACACGATTGCACCAAATTAACCTGTTTACGTAGGCCTGTTTGAAAATATTTAAGGAGTTAACGAAGATAACAAATTGAGAGGTACTCAACAATCTGGTTAGACTCGATAAGTGATAGACCATCGTTGATAAAATGGTGCTTGTTAAAAATAAAATCATTTAAACAAATTGTTTATGACGTATTGTTTTATATTCGGTCTTGCTTAAAAACGTAAAAGTCGGGTGAGCAGTGGAATGTTTTACTAGTATAACGATAATGAAAACAGTTAGCTTAATGAATGCAACCTCGGGCAATGAATGATAGGCTTGTTGCATACAAAATTTGGGCTCGTTCGTGGCTGGCTCTAGTAGAAGGCCGGAACATTAAAAGTGGCAACGTTGCGTCTGAGGCATATAAGCATAGTGTAATACAATAGCTAAAGTGAACATGTTATATTTTGATTTAATTTCATAGCATTACTAAAATCATGAGTAGGCTAATTTTTAGCTAAATCTTAATTATAGGTATGTGCGCACTTAGTACTGTAGGCCTACGTTTAAGTTGAAGTAATTAATGAATCAGTGTTAGGCCTGATGAATTAATTTTCTTTGAATTGTTGAATTCGTATCATATGAATGAGTTAATTATTATACTTCTTAAATAATATAACAGTATTTTACATAACAAACTTTTAATTTGCAAAAAATGAATGATAAAACTGATGTTAACCGGCAATTAAAAATGACGCGATTTGATTATTGAAATATGTAAATTAAGAGATCGTCTAGTTGGCCTCAAATATCAGCTGGTTCCAGTGTTGCCACGTTTAATATTCCGGCCTTCTGCTAGAGCCGGCCATGGCTTGTTACAAACGCCTAATGTTATACGAGGCATACAAAACCCATACAAGTCTCATATCCGCGAATGATGCGGTACTTTATGTGCAAACACAGGTTACCTATATTTTGAAGCAGTGATCCAGAATCGCTGTCATGTTACTGCAATCAATTACAAATATGGACATCAGTAATTGATTCATATTGTTGGTTTACATGTAGACAGTTTTCAGTAACATTCAATTTATATTTTTGTGACAGAAAAACGTGAGTACATAATTCTGCCTGACGGGTGGTTTAAATACTGATATGCGTGTCTCTTTTCCGTCTTAGCTTTTAAAATGGGTACTTTTCCAATAAATGTATCCACGCTCATCTTCGATGTTTCGATTATGCGATTATTGGCATCGATATACAGTGAATATCGCATGTAAGTTTTCAGAGTTATTAGAAATCGTGAACATTTATTTGTGTATGTTATAAAAAAGCTAGTTGACTATCGCTATCGTTTTTCATTTACATATTTTTTACGAAAAATGTTTCTGCCAATAATATAGCTCTGATGTGTTCCTGTGACGCCAAAAGTTGGCGTTGTTAGGTTAACATCCAAACTAAAAGTAGACATGGAAACACCTTTCAAACAATAAGTTACTCGCTTTATGTGAAAACCACGTAAAAGAACCAACTCGAAGTAGGGCGGGATGGTCCAAGACATACATGTCTCTCTTTTTGTGGCAGAACTCGTTTTCCAGTAATACTCGTCTTTTCATTAATACTCGGTTTTTGAGCAGACCACTATAGATCACTCGAATTAAGGCAAGGTGTACTATACATGTCTCCCTTTTTTTGTTTCGCACAAAAATTCGCTACCAGTGAAGTTTTCGAGATTTTACTGAATAACATAAAGAATATTGGTCGCCTAACGAATAACAAATCTTGTTTTAACATGATAATGTTTTTAGGCTGGGGGTCATTCCACAAAAATGTAACGTCATCGAAAAATGTAACGCTTCCACACTTTCGATTCCCCATAGTCTAGAAATCTTCGGTCTCTGTCGTTTTAACATGATAATGTTTGTTATATAGTAAATATATTTTTTATATAGTAAATATTTGTTATATGCACATTATACGTTTCAAAAGCCTAAAAACATGCTTCGATGTTTCGGTTTCGTCGAAATTTCTTTAAATTTTTTCGTTTGTCAATACGCTGTTTTTTTGTTGTTTTGATTTTGACATTCAGAAATCATTGTATTTTGTACTTTACACTTTCTGTTGTTGTTTAGTTAAAAATCGATTGCTTCTTTATGTTACTGTGTTATAAGCATTGTGTACAGACATTGTTATATTTTTTCTAACCTCACAAATAAAAACATTATGTATTTTCACTTTACATTAAGGAAGAGAATAATTTACAATTAGTACACTTCTACTTCTCCACATTGTGGTATAGGTATCGATACAATCGCATACGGTATTCAAAACATAGAAAATGTAGCGTGGGTACGCATATTGGGAAAGTACCTTAATATGTTTACCACACTTGAGTAACAGACGCTGAAAACACAAACAACAGAATAACGTATTTAAAAAGTTTTATTATCTTTAAAATACAGACACAAAAATAATACAGTACGTATTTGTGGAATTGCATGTTGACATGCTGAAGCTAAACAACAAACTGAAGGTCAAAGCAGCGAACGTGTGAATCCGGTCACATACGCACGAAAACATCAAAATAACGTTATCGTTCACTTCGTAAATATCATAATAAACGTTCTTTTTTATAGGCGTGTTTCCATCTTTGTTCTTACGGCGAAGAAACTACTGTTACTTCGAATTTGTATGGTCAAATCACAAGCATACCGGCTTAACCATGTTCAACCTGCAAAAAAAAAAAAACAGTTTCTTACGATACCGTATGTTATAAAATATTATTGTGCCGTGTAAATATCTGGCAGCACAGTATAGATGCCCGCTTCACGACTGCTTTAATAACCCACAGTTACACTGAAACAATCGTGCCTCATAAACGACAATTTTATACCAATGAAAGCTAGCAAAGAGTTACAGTGGAAAACGTTTAACACGAAATATCGGTTAACACGAAATATGACGCAGGTTCGAATCGATGCTAACATTTTACGATTACAGTTTGTACAGTGAACACGAAAGTTTTGCCTACAAAATATCGGTTAACATGAAATATCGGTTAACACGAAATTTGACTCAGGTTCGAATCGATGCTTACATTTTACAATTATAGTTTGTGCAGTTAACACGAAAGTTTTACCTATAAAATATCGGTTAACACGAAACGTTTTGTTGAAAATAACCTGACTTTTCAACAGCTGCATAATAAATAAATCCATCAAGTACGCCCCAAAACAGTGCAATTTAAAAACTGTGAAAGTGATGAGAGTGCCGACGAAAATGGCAGTGGAAATTACGAGTTCTTAACGCTACCGATATGGTTTCGTTGCTGAACCCTGTTCGTTGATATTTAGAAGCCAATTCGGAAGATGAAATGTTTGGCTACCGGTACTGATAAACTGGAACAATTTGTTTAAAATAAAGTAGTGTAGAATTGTGTGGAAAAGAAAATAACGGACCATTTTAAAAAGAATTGAATATTGTCAGATTTTTAGAACTTTAAAAGATACGCTACATTACTGTAGAAAACTAAATTATAAGACTAAGTTAGCAACAGCTACAGTGTGTGTATACTAAATTTTAAGAAAAATTAACCAGAAATTTTCCAGGAGGATACATAAAACTTTATATGTAAGTACCTTCTGAATATTCTTTATTGCTTTATCTTACCATACAAAACAGTAAATAATCTATACAGTAGACCTATTTGCTCATTTACTTCATTTTGTTTCACTTTTTGTCCGTTCAAAACGAAATTCTGTTAACACGAAATTCGGCCAACACGATAAAAAAGAGTGTCCCAGCCATTTCGCGTTAAACGTTTTCTAGTGTATTTGAGATCAACAAAGCATGACAGACGATTAAACAATGTAAAGATTAGCCTACTTAAGGTCTTAAAATGTTTACTGTGCCTCTCTTGCCTTAATGATGATTATGAAAAAATAAACATTTATTTTTTTAATTATCAATCTCCATCATTTTGGTTACACATTTTGTTCTAGTTTCTTTACACACACGCCTTACCTGTGTACGAATTTGCGCCTGTACGTGTACTTAATCATTTACAGATCAGTTGGTCAGCACATTAGTTGAAAAATTAATCAGTTGCAGTTTAAGTTATCATCGAAATAATCATCTGTCAACTGTATGTAAGGCAAATAATAGTCCATACAGACTTTATTTCTTAATGTCGCTATATGCAAATACTTCAAGGGCTCACTGATATTTGAAACTGTATTTATTTGAATTTTGAATTTTAACAAATTGTATTTTTAGATTTTTGAAAAACAACAATAAAAAGATTGACATTTCACATGAAATCCGTTTGTCACATCCGTAACATGATTAAACATTTTGTATAAGTTTGGTCACAAGACAACGGCTAGTTGAGGTTTACAAGGAGCTGAGTAAACAATTTCGCTGGAATGGGACTGATATAAATATCAGAAAACGATATACATGCTAATTTATGCATCAGAAAGGAGAATAAATCTATATAATTTATGCATAGAAGGTAAGTCATTTGTTGCAGTTAATAAGTTCAGATACCTCGGTAACATGACAGATAATGAAGGGTCCACAAACACGACGATATTTAACAGGATACAAATAGGAAATTGGGCAATTATGCCGACATTAGACTGTTGAGAAGCGAACTCATTAATGTTAACACAAAAATAAAAAAATATATAAGATACTTATCAGATCGGTTGTAATTTATGAAGGCGAGACATGGACATTGACAAAAAAGGAACAAGAAACACTAAGAAGGATTGAAAGAAAGATTGTAAGACGTGCTTATGGCCCGGTTATAGAAGATGAATGGAAAATAAGAAATAACCAGGAGATAGATGAGCTATTGAAGCGTGAGTATCTTGTAAGATTTGTAACGAATACAATGGCTAGGCCACCTAGAGCGGATGGATGATCAGCGTATGTTAAAGAAAATCCTGAGGTCGCAAGTCTATAAAAGCAGAAAGAGGGACCGGCCTAGGATAAGGTGGTTGATTGATGTGCTGGAAGATCTAAGAAGGGTGGATGTGAGGGGTTACACTGAGATGGCAATGGATAGGAGACTCTGGAGAAGATTGTTGTTGGAAGCCAGGGCTCACGTTGAGCTGTAGTGCTAAAGAAGAAGATAAGTTTAGTCAAAAGAGTATAAAGTTAGAGTAAACTTTATATAAGACACTTTATACACAGAATCGTCGACCTTTTAGTCAAACAACCCATAGATTTGTCATGTCTGTAACTATGGAATAGCCCATGCTATTGATTTTATGTAAATAAATTATTAATTAGTAAAAAAATTAATTAATAAATAAAAGAACAAAATCTAAGGATTTCTGTAGGAAATTGGGTCACATTCTGAGATTTAAGCCACACAATATAAAAACGTGCTTGAACACAACAGTATATTTAAACACACACACGCGCGCGCGCGCGCGCGCGCTCGACGCCCTCGTGTACACACGTGAAGTATTTATAAATATTATAACGTGACGATAAGTGAGAGGTGTGACGAACCATTACGTGTTTGGCTTGCGTTCACAAACACTTCAGACCTGAACACGTCAAACGCTGGTAACAATGATTTTATAACATCGGTATTCATTTATATGTACTTGAAAAAAATAATCTTCGAAATAAGTGTTTTGCAAGTTGCAGAACACGTCACACACTAGGTGTCTGGGTAAACAGGATAAAATTAGAAGTGTTATCTGTAGGAATACAGTAATTGTTTTTTGTGTTTATATTGTATCTGTAGCCAGACGTTGGTGTCAACGCTTTGAAATCATTTTCCCGCTCGGCTGTTTATTTATTTATTTTTTAGCGTTTCTAAAGGAAAATATTCATATTTTTCAATTTATCCACTCAACACAAAGTCACCAACACAAAGTCACAAGGTGACATTTCCTGTCGATAACAATTTATGTCACACACACACACACACACACACACACACACACACACACACACACACACACACACACACACACAGAGATTTCGCCGTAAAAATTGGAAATAATAATTATTTATATTTAATTCAGTGGCGGCTCGTGGTTCTGACAGTTGGGGGTTCAATGTCTGAATGTTTCTACTAAGATAAGAGCAATTATACCATTCTAAATAACACACGGGGTGGGTCTCAACATGAGGACATAACTATTGACAACTTTTAGTAGGCCTATTATTAAGTTGTGTTTATGCTGTTTGTAAAAAAATTCTAAAAATATATAGTTCAAATAGAAAGATAGTTAAATATTTCTGTTTAATATTTAAAACGGGAAGCGGCCTACCGAGTTCCATAATTTTGCATTTATCTTTAATAGAGAGAGATAGAGAGAAGAAAAAATTGTTTTTAAAATAAATTGAACACTATTCATTTTACAAAATCAATGAACTGAACACAAAAATAAGAAATACCTGAACACTTAACACACAAAAATACCACCAAAAACTTTGAAGGTTATACACGCTTCGATCAGTTTAACGTTAATACAATTATTTAATGACTACATTAAACACACTTTACTTTCGGAATACAATTACTTCACTATTTCATTTGATTTTAAGACTTTATTGCACACATTTTCATTGCATTCTAAATAAAATAGAGAAATCTGACACAAAACTGACGGTAACTGACAAATCATGTGGTAAAAATCATAATAGTGGTGAATGGCGGTATTATGAAAATGTTAAAATTCCCGGTCAGTGCGGTTCGGCCCTCGTCGGACTATTCGTCTCTATCGCTAACATTCGGGTTTAGCGACTGTTTAATGTAATTTTGCGTATACTGATTTCCCCCTCCAAAGCTGTCTACACAGTCCAGGAGGTGCTGAGAGCTGTTTTGCACCTCCAAGCAATAGTAGCGAGCAATTCGCCTACTATACGAATCCATTACTGTTCAGTCAACAAGATTAATCCCGCAAATCTTGTTATTTAAATATGAAACCATTATCTCAACATATCCTTAAACATATTTAAATTAATTAGGGGGGTTCACTGAACCATTAAACTTTATGGACGAGCCGACACCGATTTAATGATATGCTTATTTTATTTACATTTAATTATATACTTATTATTTACATACGATTATTTATAACAAAGGTTTTAAAAAACACAAACACTTGATAGTTTCACAATTTATTCATAACCTTTGACGATTGTTTCAGCCTAATAAGCTGATAATAAACTTAACCTTGACCATATCAGCTAGGTGCTTTCAATTCCTATTTTTGTCTAGATTTTGAGATTTTATTTGATCTCGTTTTCAGCTTTGTGCGCTGCGTCGAGTGTAGGATTCATAATGTAAATGAAGGAGAGACAAAGAATTGTAAATGTGCACTTGAATCGGATGGAGCACACTTTAACGCGAATAATCAGTTTCCACAACATCGTACAATGGTTCACAGTAGTTGGTTATTTTATAACTGTGTGTTACATTTTCCTCGTTACCACATCTGATTCTGAGGCTTTCAATAACGTTCTGTTGTTATCTGTAAACTCTAAACAAATTTAGGTGAATTTAACTACAGTGAACTCCCGATTATACGCGGAATTGGGTGGCGCGATCACCGTATTCCGCGAATAATCCACAATATGTAGGCCTACAAGAAAGCAATGAAAACACTTTATTAAAATGAGCTGTTTATTTAAAGTAAAGCAATACAGTAAACCCTGTTAAGACGCTCATCAAGGGACCTCCTGAAAACAGAGTATTAAGCGGCATATATTACCAAGTAGCATATGGTTGAACCTCACTAATTCGTCACCTACGGGACCGCAGGGGTGACGAATTAGTGAAATAGACGAATTAGTGACGGAGTAAAAAACAGACTCGTTAAAGAGAATATAAAATGTTTTATTACAATACTAGCAATGAATAGTATTAATGTTATGCTCGAAAGTATTTATTGCTGGAAATTTTCAAACTCAAACAATTAAGCACTGCAATTGCAAAAAATAGTTTGATGATTGTGGGCAAGTTCTGTGGATACGAATGTAACAATTTCATCATCACTAAAGATTTCGTAGCCTACATCCGGTAAGTCTATTTCACACCAATTTTTGACACCAATTTTCATCCAAACTGTTAAATGCTGGCAGGGATTGGCAGATATCTAACAATTCCGATGTAGGGTCAAGACCTTCTGGTTCTGTAGACGCTGGTTGTAATTCAGGCGATCGTAACTTGTTCCAGTCAGATTTTAGAGTGTTTTCCAGGCATCAGTAATCCGACTGAAGTTTCGGAAACGTATTACGCTGTAACAACACATCACAGCACTTATTGTGCCGTGTACACAAGACACAAGTACGAAATACCCATTCTTGGAACCAATAATTTCCGCAATCCGTTCTCCTGGCTATATTATTAGAAGCCACAGATGAATTGGCCACAATCAGCACGTTTCTGGTTTACCTCGGCTATAATTAGAGCGTATATGTTACTCGGTTATTAATAAAGAAAAAGAAAAAAAAAGCTCGAGTAGGTGACGAATTACAGAGGGAGACGAATTCCACTGTATGTAGGCTAGATAGTGAAACTGTGTAACTGATAATCACATTTCCTGTGTAATTTAAATATTAATTCACACGAACTGATATAGGCCCCTTGCACTCGCGCGTAAAGGTTTTTTGCCGCGCGTTATTTTGCGACGCGTTTTGTAAGGCCCCTTTTATGCACTCGCGCGTAAAATTTTATGCCGCGCAGCAAGGAGTGCTGCCAACCTCTGTATACATTCTCTCAAATTCATTTGGCACTGCTCTTGGAAGATGGATCCGGTCGTGTGTATTACGTGAATCGACAACAACGGAAAAGACGATGAACTGTTCATCCCATCGATCGTAGTCGTTTTGTTGACGGGGCATTCCATAACCTCTATGGAAAATTACGGAAAGACGGAGAGACGTTTTAAATTTTTTTCGAATGTCTGTAGCATCATATGATGAATTGGTTAGTAAATGCTATAAATGATTCAAACGAGACAGGATTTAGTTCAGGAGTTGGCATTTACTCCACAGGAAATGCTGGCAATAACTATGAGATAAGTCACGTACATAAAATTAAATTTGATCTAAGAAAAAATATTAGATAAAATTTAATCTAAGAATACAAGTGTAGCTGACTCTTTTCAATTATCCGGCGTAGTATGGCAGTGTACAAAAAAAAGTACATGTAGGCCTATACTACTATTCGGTTAATTGGCCAGTATTATCTGGCATTATTTTTACTACTGACGTTCTAATTAATTTAGTAATTTTCACTTAATAGAAAGAGTAAAAACTGAAACACCATATGAAATCTTAAAATGGAATTCTTAAAAACAATTTTTAAGTGAAAACAGCATTGAACAAAACATTACATTACTATATAAGTTAATCACAGTAAGAGCTAACTAACAGAAAAATACCTCCACATATATAAGGCTACAAAATACAAATAGGCTACTGTTTTAAACAATTTAAGTATTTTTTGTTTGGCGTCACATTTAAAGAAGAAAGAAATTAGTTTTATGAACATTTATTAAGACATAGAATTAATTCAAAATTGTTTGGCAACAGTTTAATTAATAGTAATCATCAAATAATTTGAAAAGAAATAAAAAAATAGTATTCTATATTTTCATCATAACATATTTCATTGTACAAAAAATAATTATTTTTGCGTCATTTAAACATCACTATTGTAATTATTGACGAATCATTAGAAAGAAAAACTAATGTGTTTTGTAGGATGAGAAGTTGGCTATACTTAGGCCGTGGGAATGGGCGGCACGGTATGCCGCGCGTTTGCATAAAAGCACCACACATGTACTTACAATACGTGCGGCAAGACTTTCTGTCGCGCTTAATCTAGAGTAGGGCGGCATGTTTTTCAGAACGCGCGTTATGATTTTTGCCGCTCGTGTGCATAAATGGCCTCATTTGCCACCGTTGATTTACAAAACGGGCCCAAAGAAACGCGCGGCAGAAAACCTACTCGCGCGAGTGCATAAAAGGGGCCAAAATCAAAATAAACGTCTCTCACATTTCAGGCAGGGAAATACGCAGGGATTAGACTGAGGAATGAATTACCGCAAACGTATGAATTAAAAAATGTCAGGAAAATACATGTCAATGAAGTCACTGCTGACCTGTCGGTAAACGTCACAGGTAGTGTTCAACGCCAATATCTAATATTTCACATCATTTAACGAAGCTAGTAGAGTACAACGCCTTTCAATTAAACCGCGTAAACATACAAGCAAACATAACTTATTGAGAAAATTAAATGTTGCTAGTAAAGGTTCCCACAGTCTCGGTAAATACATAGGCCTATGCCCGGATGACTATGGTAGCGGTGACACAGTCCGTCCCTCGGACAAAAACTGTACATAACTTACATAATTGAAAATCAATATTGTTTACCGTAGTTAATAAAATAGTGTATTAAGATCAGTGGAACAGAAGATTTATTATTCAGTCAAATTTACTTCCTCTTATAAAAAATAAAATCCGCGGGTTGGCGGTGATACTCCACAACGCGGATAATCGGGAGTTTACTGTGCTTATTGTGGTTATAAATATCGTTTTGTACAGATATTTCCGTTGTCTCTTTTCAGTCCTGATTTGTTGACAGGTTATTAGCAAACATTATCAATTTATAGTCGAGTTTTCCTCATAGTTAGTTATCGAGAACTAATTGACTTCAGGCGGTTCTGGTTACTCAATTCTTTCTCAAAAAGTAACTTTTTTTCGAAGTCACAAAACAAATCAATCACTTGAAAAACACTTATCACAAACGGTTTAATCTGAGAGTCAAAGGCGGCCAACAATAATACTGCCCTAGTTAACACAAATCGTGTTATCTCCTACAAAGTGTGTAAACTTTCCTCATAGTTACAAAAAATAAATAATCAGAAGCAAAATAATCAGTGGCGTACGCCAACCCATTTCTACAAGAATTTATCAATCAGTACTGTTTTCGTCAATAAAATGATAAAGGTCATTTGTATTCTCAACAAACAAGTGCAAAAAACCTGTTTTTTCTAAGAATATGAAACGTTGTAGAAAAAAAAGAGAAAGGCGTTCTGTGTCTTGGTGAACGACGTTTTCATGGAAAATAAACCCTTTTGTTTTCGCACCATAGATGTTAGAATCAGTAGACGAAAAACAGATCAGCGTTAAAAGGATTCCTTATGCACAAACTTGGAATATTATCAGTGGCGTGGCGTGGGCACATAACACCTGTTGCCGGTTGTGATAGGACTACAACTTAACCTAGAAATTAATTCGAATAAATTAATTTTTTCCTTTACCAAGTGTTCTTTTTAGAGCATTTCTATCATTCCCTCGGAAAATAAAAGGGTCCCGGTTCAACGGGATTTGACTCTCATTATACTTACACAGAATAAATAAGAACACAAATAATTGAATTAAAAATAATACAGACAAACAGAGAAACACATGGCTAAACGAACAAAACATAAATAGGTACGTAGTATCTGCTGCACGTCAGTTCCGAAAACGAATATAGCCGCTAACTGAGCGTTTTGCCAGTTTATACAGCAGCAACACATTGGGTGTTGCCTCCCCCCCCCCCGTCCTCAGATTGTACAGTGACAACTACTACGAGGTCAATGACCGTAAGCAGTAAAACTGCCGATGTCTGAACCGGCAACACAAGGCGGTGCAAGTGCCCAGCAGTTCGAAAGCAATGCTACGGTTTTCTTCAAGTTTCCCTACTAATATTGTTCGGGTTTCAAATTATTCAATAACTAAAGTATTTATTTTGTGATAAAATTAATATTATTTTCTCGTATTTCCAGTACTGTTGCCATCGGCAACAGCGGTTAGATGGACGCCACGCTACTGAATATTATTCTCGTTTGTACTTTGTGAATCCGCGCGAACTATTTTGACCAGATTTATCACGACACACTAAACCAAGCGGCGTTCATAATTCGTTGGTTTTTACTGAAACTTTCAACTGCGTAACAGACCTAGCAAACAAGATCTGATCATGGTCTCCTAATCATATACAGAGCTTAGGAGTTCGAAGCACTTAGGAGTTAGGAGTTGGTAATGTCAGAAAATATTATAAGACTTTTGTAAGACTCGAATTTCATTTTAGTCATACACCATATAAAACATTTGAAATGTGTAGTACAATGTTGTATTTGTTTTCTTCGACATTTAGGTTATTCCTTAAACTTCGTTAACAATCTGAAAATTCGGATAGGTCAACAGTTTTGAGAGAACTCAGCAGTTATCGCCATTGAGGGAACTAGAAGGCAGTAACGCACCCAACTGGAATCAATTATTTTTGTTTTTATAGACTCATATGATCGGTGTTCTTAATCACAACATTTTTTACTGTTTACAACTGTTTATTATTATTATTATTATTCCGGCTGTACAGTGTTTACACATTTTCCGGAACCAAAGATTACAGGAGTGATTGAATTCTCATCTTCCACTGCTGCTTGCCATCCAAAGATCTTCTTAAATTTCTCATTCCCTCAGTATAGTCTAAATTTCTTCTATCCAGGTGATAGGTGGTCTTCCTCTTTTCTTCTTCCTGGTGGGGTCCATCCCATAACCCTCCTTGGGAATATTTCCTGTGCCATTCTTTTCGTGTCCATACCATTGTAATTTTTGTGTGTGGATAAAATCAACAATTGCATTTTTCACATTCATTCTGTCCTTAAGTACTTCATTTATAATTTTCTCACGTCTGGATACTCTTGCCGAACGTCTCCAAAAGTCCTGTTTATTATTTGACTGTCACAATTAACACCAGAACGTTTGCTTATTCTACGATACGACGATACGTCGTGCTCCGACATAGACAACAAAATCTTTTACTTTAATAATAAATTTACTCTGTTAGTCTGTAGGGCTCCCACACGACCCTACACCCACCGGAACAGAAGGATACTCAGTAGAGGAACAGGGGACAAGTATGATAGAACGTTTCGTATACCCTTTAGTATACCAGACTTGAAAAAGACATAAATCTAAGGGATTTATTGTGACAAGTAAGAAGACGCCTCTGACAAGAAAAGATAATACATTGTAGATTGTAAATTCTAAGTACTGCGCCTGTAACAAGACACGCCACAAAACGAATGTGGCAAGTCAAACATGTGCAGTCAGAAATAATAATAATCATAATTTTTTTATGAGGGGGAAAATACTTTATACACCGTCAGAGGAACATTGTGTCTCCTGGTGTGTGGGACTCTCACCGACTAAAAAACCCACCTCTAATTCAGGCAGTCATATCCATCCTGAAACCACTTAGCGTATTACTTCACCATGAAGCCTATTGCGTCCTTATCGAGCTCCTAGTTGTACCTTATCTTCTACTGGCCGATGGGTACAAATGCGGTCCCATTCCGCCTTACCTCGAAGCATAATTCAAGTGAACTCCCCGAGCTTCATCTCCAGTTCCATTCTCTATCTTGTGAATCTGCTGCACTTGAAAAAGGTGTGCAAGGCATCTTCATGGGGGAGTCACTCCTCCCCTCCAGCGTTTTGGCATGTTGAGATTTGCGCCTTTCCCGTTCTGTGGAGGTAGGTATTAAAATTGCCATGATCACAGGGAGGAACTGTGTCAGATGGTAGTTAACCTACCGTGTTGGCGGTCACTCTTCTAACAGTAGAGAGAAGAAAGGGTCTATAAAATTGCTCGGTTACGTCTTATTAACGTTCTCCTGTCGGAACGGCGGGAGGCAGATTACGAAGGAGATTGTACACAGTGTGCTGACTACAGAAAATAAGCAATATAGCAGATAATTCCAGGATCCTTAATTCTCTAAACTAAAATTATGGACTTAGAACTTATACGAGTCAGTACGCCTATGGAAGACAAGAAATTAGAACTCACAAATAAACAATCAGATACGTTAAGAAAGTAAAGACTTCAAGTACAAATTACCTTTTAATTAATTTTAAAAATCCAATAAGCATTTAATTAGATTATTAGATGAGCAACAAAACGACAGAAGAAACAATGTTAAAGTATGACGAAACACTCTGAGTTGTAAGGCAATAAAACGTGGATTGTAACACCAAACTTATATATTATAAAAGTGTTGAAATAAAGACAAGAATTGGGATTTATAAGATTAGTCAGAGTTCACAGAGTTGAAGATAACGGAATAGAAATAAGTGAAGGATTTCAAAATTATTTAATTTCGACCAGAAGATAAGATCATATAGAGCACAAAGGAATGAACATCCTGAGAGACTGGAAGAAAGTAGATTTTCAGTAAAAGTAAGAAAGTATACATCACAAGTAAGAAGAAATGTAAGAAGACAGAGAGATAAAACCGTAAGAAACAAGACTGCCTAAATATAAAAAAAAGAAAAAGTAGTACGTTTCTGCATGTCTCCTTAAGTTACGATAATATACATCTGTTTTGTGTTTATTTCTTTTTAACCAGGAAAACATAAATAACCGTAAGGTTTTCATTGTTAAAAACGTACATTTTTAGTTAACTACCAGCTTAACTCCTTAAATATAAATATTGCAAAAATCGATTACAGGAAAAATTGTGATTTTATTTACAACTGATCTGTTGAACAAGGGAGCATATCGTTTCAGTTTAAAATTCCCCTTTTATATCCCCTACTTTGTTCTTACGAAAGTTAATAGAATTTGGCTTAAATACCAGGCGACTATGTTAAATACAATATTTTTATAATTTTTTAGTCTTGTGTTTAACTTATTACTTCGATGTTCCATAAGGAAATGGAAGTATGGTCATGGCGAAAAAAATCGTGTTCGAGATAACGGCAGATTCTGATTGTATTACCCTAAAAACATGAAAAAAAAATCATTTTTCGAAAAGTGTCTGTGTGTGTCTATGTGTAGAATTTTTTCTATGGCAAACGATAACAGCCTCAAATTCAAACAGATTCAAATAATTTTTTGCATACAGCCATGAATTGTAGAGGATTCAAGGTCTATTGTTTTTGGTGAAGATCGGTTAAGAGAAAGGGGTAGTTTACCTGCAACGTTTTACGTTTTAACAAGAGTATAATAAAGTGCTTAGTTTTGATAAATAAAGTATCCTTAAAAGAAGGTCATAATAATCAACTGTAGAAAGGTAGATGAAAATAAATGAAAAGGGGTAGTTGAAGGGAGGAGGTAAATTTTTATAAGTTTTATATATGTACTACGTTATTGACAACAAAGAAGTAGTTTCTATGGAAACATTACATTTCACTTTAACAAAATTCTGTATTTTTCATTTTAATTTAAATCACGTATGAGTGAAAATATATCGTTCCTGGCAGGCAAGCATATCTCAATTATGTAATGTTTACGTTTCCATTTTATTATTATGATTACCGCAATAAAAAGGCAGGCAAGACACACACACAATTCGCGTTATTTCTGGCCTCACTCATGTTTATTATATGTGTATTACGTTATCTGCAACAAAGAAGTAGTTTGTTGTTAAAATTCCTTCCCGGACTGTTTCGCCGTGATCCAATGTTTTCTGCAAAACCAGACGTTTCGGCAGTGCTATCGACTGCCATCATCAATGAAAATCGAGTGCGTTAACGTGAGGTGGTATACGTTAGTGACCACAGTGCTGAGGTTAAGGCTGAAGAAAGAAGTAGTTTCTATGGAACTATATAAATCTTAGAACATGGAAATCATGTATGGTTCTCCATACCGATATTTTAATCCCGGGACCCATCATACTACACTTCATGGTACCCATACGCATGGGCACCGGCTAGTAAGTCCTTGTAGGTTTGTGCACCCAGTTTATAATCATATTTTTTTTAACTTCGAGTACATTAAACCCTCTTTTAAGATTAAACAAATTATACGTAGTACTTAATTCTAGAAAAGTGAATACGTAATAGATATTTAAGACACAGTAAATAGGCTAAGTTTTCGAGCCCGATTTCGCGACCTACCAAACGCCCCCTCGGGACCCATATCCTCGTGGATCACGTCCCATAGGTTGAGAAACGCTGGTCTTACTCATGCTAGTGAATTAGTCAATTTATACATTTTGTTTTTTTTTGTTCTAAAGAGATACATTTTGTAAACTTAATAGATAAAATCGCTTTGTAATATGCGTTTTCCGTCGTCGTCGTCGTCGTCGTCGTCATCCTTTACGGCTTAGGCTAGTAGCCTGTTCCAGTCTCAATGGAAGTCATCCAACCATCGCTTACGGGGTCTTCCCACACTTCTCTACCCCCTTGGATGATAGTCAAGAGTTCTCCTTGAAAATCTACGTGACCGCCACTCCGTTTTGTACCGGGAGATTTTCTCATTTCAGCTTTCAGCTATGCCTAGCTCCATTCTAATATGATCATTTCTAATAAGATCTCTCCTGGTTAAACCCTTTACAGCCCTCAAGAACCTCATTTCCGCTCCTTGTATTCTAGATATATATCTTTGGGCTTTCTAATCAAAGTCTCACTACCATACAGTAGTTGAGGTATGGCCATAACATTATAATATTTCAATTGGGTCTCTTTCCTTGTTTTCTTCTTTAAATGTTTAATGATACAGCCAGAAAGCGACTGGAAGAGACTAATTTTGCTTTCAACCTCCTTACCATCTTGGTATGTGATGCTGAACCCTAGATACTTGAAATCTGACAGCTTTGCTATTGGTGAGTCCTGTATGACAATCTTTGTTCTAATACGATTTACCCCAGACAAAGTCATAACTTTTGTTGTGGATAAGGAAGTGGTTTGATTGTAATCTACCAAACTGTCAGTAAGATAAAACAACGACCTGTGGAGGGTATTTTCATTCTCTTGGGTGATCACAAGATCGTTTGCATACATTGAAATATTTAAATAAAATCCTTTCCCCAAATATAATCCTTTGGGGGCGTCCAATTTTCATATGGCATCATATGAAAACAGGCATCATATTAAATAAAACAGGATAAAGACTGCAACCCTGCAGAACGCCTTGGGTTATTCCAATGGGCTCTGACAATCTGATAGTTTTTATCCTTTTCTGCGTTCCATTATATAAACTTTTAATTACCTTTATTAAATGAAAAGGGTATCCTCTTGTCTGCATTATCCTCCATAATGTTGCTCTGTCCAACCTGTCAAATGCTTTTCGAGGTCCACAAATGCAAGATGCGTCTCTGCATTAAATTAAAATCTATTTTCCTCTATTTGTTTTAACATAAAGATATTATCAATTGTGGACCTTCCCCTCCGACACCCCTGGTGTTCTTCTAAGATCAGACACTCAGCAATTCTCGATAACCTGTCATTTATTATCTTAGAATAAATTTTCACGCATCTCAGATTATGCGTTTTTACTAGCATTAATGATTAGCGAACGTGGTTAGTGTCAACGGATTAATTGTAGCAGGCTAAGTTGTCATCGTATCGAGTTGTTCATAACGTTTAACTGGCGCATTGTTAGACTGCTAAATAACATGCTAATATTTCTTCACGTTTGCGTCAAGGTTATAACGTACTTATTGCTTTGAAATTTTTTTGGATTTTTTGGATATTCCGAGGGAGATACGCCAGCAATTAGAGCCCGTCAAGAGTGACACGAGTTAGCATTGTTCGAGGGTGAGCGACGGAAGGAACAAACCTTTCCTTTCTATTTAAATGACATAAAAGCCGTTTAAAAGACAAAGCGTGCTGCAACACGTGTTACGACGAAAAGGGTCATGCGTGGGAACACTTGACTTTACAAATATGACAAAGGAACATTACCCTTGCATCCGTTTCAGTAGCGAGAGAATAGATAGGCCTAGCTAAGACCATTGTTCCAAGCATATGTGAAACTTACTGAAAAACAATAGCTGGAGCACGGACAACGTAGTAGGACCACGGGAGGCTTCTTTTCATGCTGTGCAGGAGACAAGGAGGCGTCTGCGACGTACACAGATGTTTGCCACCCGTAAGTTCGATAGAGGAAGTCGTCAGAGTCCGAACAATACTTTATTTCGACACGGTACACCAAAAGGGGCAGATGTGACTTCAGTAGCAAGGTCTCGATGCAGATTCCGAGAAAGTGGCAACGTCCTGATGACAGCAACCCGTCACGTCAACGTGGACTATGAGAAATTCAAGTAGAGAAGCCAGCCAGCCAGCCAATTAGAAACGAGGATTCAGAAGGGAGTAACTGTAGGAGATGGTCTCGAAGCGAACCGACGACCAGAGAACAAATCCCGAAGAAGAACGTCGCTCTCCAAACGGCGCTGGGTGGAGAATTCACAAGAATCACAGACTAGAGGCAAGAGTACCGAGGGAAATCCGAGCAATTGTCCTATCAGAACTATTTTGGTGGGAAAATGAAGCGTTCGAAGGAGTAGCGAGAGTGGGAAATCGAAGGGCATAAAAACTGTATGCAAGAGGAGACGCTTTCTCAGTATTACTCTAATTTTCTTTCAGTTTCCATAAAAATTTTGTTTTGTGATATTCAAACTGGTGTTCGGTAGTAGTGGAAGTTCGGGAGTAAGACTTGAAGCGTTGAGCCGAAACAGTGGTATTCGCGACGATGCGCGACTAATGAACTTTGTAAAACTCCAAGTATTAACTAATACAATTAGTGCCGTAAGAAGTTGTATAATGCAGTAGTAATATACTTGAACTCTTTATAAACGAAATGAACCGGTATACAACATAAGACTTAATTTGTGATACAAAATTATTTCGTAGAATAGAGACAAGTGCCGATGATGTTTTATATGCGTCTAATGAATTTGAAATCAATCTAGGCGTTACGGAAGAGTCGAACATGTATTTAAACAATACCAAAGTGCGTGGAAGTATCGAACTAAAATACGCATAAATAGACTGACGCGATACGAATAGACAATATAATCCTTAGTGCAAGTATCGCGACTTAAACTGTAATAACATTATAAAAACTTATAACGGATTTCATGAAGTGCGAACTAGCGTTCCGAAACAATGTACTTATAACAATTGGAAGTGCGAGTTACGAGTGGTTCCAGGACCAGCATCAATCGTCACCCAGCGGATCCAAGCGGACACATGCAACGGGAGCGAGGCACTACGATGACTTGAGTAATGTACCAAAATAACCATTTATTATAATTCCTAGTTTATCGTAATACCGCTGACCTGTCACTTAGAACTAACTGCCTGAGATATTTCAAAATAGAGTCATTATAAATACGAATCCATGGTTAAGAATAAATGCTATTATAGAATATTACACATGTATTATCTTATTAGTGTAGGTATATAAGTATTTCAGATGTGTATGTGTTTAATATGTTTACTGCAGGTATATGAATATTTCATGTGTATATGTGTTTAAATATGTTACGAAGTATATCACTTAGTGCAAATCGCAAGCACGCAACATTGATAGTTCTTAACGTCATCAACTATGTCTTATTTCATGATACAATAACTACACACGAGTATGTGTAAACATTTGATTGTTTTTCTTTCAGATATTTTAGATGTGTTATAGAGTTTAATTATCTCTTTGAAATAGTAGTATATACTCTTGTTACATAATTTCTTTTATGCAATGAATACGTGCAACATGCATTATTATAATAAATTTAATTTATAATGGATTCGATAGTGTTGAGTTAATTTATTTTAAGACCTGGCATACAAGACAATTCTTTCAAAGTAAAATCCACAATTAATGATTTAGACTCAATATAATTTAACAGATACCATATTCATAAATGTTTTAATTCTTGAAGTTTTATTTAGTAGTAGAAGACAAGATTAATCACTCTTTATTGATAATTAGACCACTTGATTGATAGCATTGTCGATTACCTATTTGAATAATTTGATCAAAATTTATTAATTAACACTTGATTAATAGGAACACCCCTATTAACGTTTTATATGGCTGCCCAACGCGTGGCATTATAAGATTAATATTGCAGGAACTAGACAAACTAACCTGTAGGCCAATCAAATATTGATTAATTGAATTGAATATTAATTAATCAATAGGCATAACGTTATAAGGTGTATAGATGTTGAAGTTTTTATTTAATTTTCTTAAGAGGAGGATAAGATATGACATATTGTTACGACGGTCTACTTTATCGTCGTAGGTACAGTGGAAAACAAAATACAAGAACCAATTAAGTTAATAGTCACCAGCTTTAATTTTCACAGTTAAACAGTTCGTAATTAACAACACAGTCTCTTACAACAAATCAAATAAAAATTGTTCACACGTAATAAAATGTCAACTAATATAAAACACAATTGTTTTACAATTATACCGCCCGATTATAAAACATAACACTTCACTAATAACCACTTGAATGCACAGAGTACTATCGCCCGATATTAACTGAAAACTAAGCAGCAAGTATGGGCTATTTATAGTCTACTGTGTTCCATATCATGCGTCCTTAACAAGCCATCGCAAATTTTAGAGGACACTTCAGCGCGACCTTCGCAGAAACACGCACCGTTGGGCTAATTGAGCTGCTTCCAGAACGCACGAGACGTGCCGCATTACGTACTACTGCCTCACATGTCAAGTGTCACGTACGCATTACAGCTGCGGGATCGTGCTCCAATGTACCAGAACGTTCCGTAATGGCGTAACGCTTTTTCTGCATTACGTCACAACATTATAAACTGTGGTGATGGGTTATCTGCACCCTTTTTGTTATTGCACTACATTACCATTAAAGACATAGATCAGAGAGGAACAATACTAAATAATACTACTATATATGTGCTTACGCTGACGATGTTGGAACACTAGCCAGGTCAAGACAACGGCTAGTTGAGGTATACAAGGAGGTGAATCAAAAATCCGCTGGAATGCGACTCAATGTAAATATCAGCAAAACTAAATACATGGTGATTTCTGTATCAGAAGGAGAAAAATCTATACAATTAATGCATAGAGGATAATTCATTTGATGCAGTTAACAAGTTCAGATATCTGGGTAACATGATAGATAATGAAGGATCCATAAACACGACAATACATTACAGTATACAAATAGGAAATAGAGCATATTTTGTCAACAGTAGACTATTGAGAAGCAAACTCATTAGTTGTAACACAAAAATAAAAGTATATAAGACACTTATCAGACCGGTTGTTACTTATGGAGGCGAGACATGTATACTGATAAAAAAGAAACAAGAAGCGCTAAGAAGGTTTGAAAGAAAGATCATAAGACATGTTTATGGCCCGGTTAAAGAAGATGACAAATGGAGAATAAGAAATAACCTGGAGATAGATGAGCTATTGAATCATGAGGACATTGGAAGATTCTTAAAGGTTCAACGAATACAGTGGCTAGGTCACCTAGAGCGGATGGATGATCAGCGTATGCCAATGAAAATCATGAGGGCGCAAGTCTATAAAAGCAGAAAGAGGGGCCGACCTATTTTGGCTAACGTATATGTACATTGATATTAGAATAAATTGATAATACTATAAGGTAGTTTGGTGTACTTACTATAATATATAAACCAAGTTAAGTAGCCTAATGGTTTACGTTGGTAACGGTTAAACATTGTAAACATTCTGTTTCTTTTTACGTTGTACATAGAAAATCAACCAACTACATAATCTTGCACCTAGTATGCATGTAGTAGGAACTGTAACAAAGAGGTTCCTTTGCGATGTGTTGTTAACATGAAACAATTATAGAAATATCGCTACATAACCTGCGGGATATCCCTAACATGATAATTATAATATTAATAGTTAGCTACAGTTTAACTGAAGAATGATAAAACTCAAAATGTACTAATTACTTTGTGAAATCAAATATACATAATTATTACTAGGTCCATGATTGTAATAATTATAATTCGGGGACAATCGAATTTACGATTATTATATCGAAAAATTAGGTTGTACGAATTATGATTATTACATCACGAGGTAAACCAAGTGATTACACCTTACTTAATAACTATGGAAACTTGATACAATAAGATAACGAACTATATAAGATTGTAGCCTATCGCTACATTATTCTGAAAAACCTATGATACAGTTAAGAAATCTCCTAATATAATATACTATATTGTGCGATTTATAACATGTAAGAGGTTTATAACGTATAGCCCTAGCGTATGATTTATATCTTAATAATAATGATTTATAAGATTTACAGTGGAGGATCGATGGTGGAGGGAATCCAACGCAGCATCCTTCTCCCCAAATCTGCTGAACGTCCACCCACAGTGCTACTGAGAGGAAGTTAAGTGGTTTTTGTAACGATCTTAGTTTTTTTTAACATTTGAAAACGATTTAAGAATAATAACAAATTTTATTTCAAAATTTTGAAGGAAGAAATTCTGAAAAAAGAATATTTTTTATCCCATATTGGCGCCCCACCCACAAAATCCCTCTTCGGTCCGCTACTTTTAAAAGTATGCTAATTGAATTTTATGTTCAAATAATTATATACATTCTCATTTAGTTTTCGACACCTAGAGCTGACTCCAAGGTATTGTATAAACGTTTTTAGCAAAACTTGGGAGCCGGCTTTAGAGGGCGCTCATTCGTCATGCTGAACTGTGTGGTCGGTTCAAGGTCGAGTCAGTCCAACCCCGTCTACCTACTGTTGCGGTATACATAGGGTTGCCAACTTTTTTTAGAAGAAATAGAGTATATCTGATTTTAAAGGAGGTAAATAAAGAGTACGGACTTACAAAAAAGAGTATCATTTATTTTGTACTTTTAAAAAGGTATTTTTTTATACTTTTTGCAGCACATAACAATTTTTCATTGTTTTTAAAGGAATTGTATGAGTCCAAACATTCCAACTCTAAATTTATATATATCAAGAGCTCATTTTTGATCAATTTCAATGAAGCTCTGTTTCTCTCTTCTCGCCACTTCACATTCATGACCGAAAAGACTCTTTCAGTAAATGCTGAAGTGGCGGGAACAGAGAGTATATAGCTAATCATTTTTTTTAAACAATCAAATTCTTCAGGACATTTTTTAAAAATAAATTGCCATTTTTCTGCAGTGGATTTTTGCATAAAATCTGTGTTATTAAACAATTCGGCTTGGAGTTCTTTTAAAATTATTACTTCTGAATATAAACTGTCCATGTGTATGTTTAGTCTTTGTAAATTAAGTTTTCCTTCTATAATTTGTTCTAAATGATTAAATTCAACATTAGTTTTTAAAGATATTGTATTTAGTGAATACAGCCAGTTATCACTACTAAAATCAAACCATTTTTGTAAATAAGTTAAACATTTGTCTATACACAATGAAAAATTAGTGTTAATTTGATAAAACAAGTCAGGTGATGATTGTTCAAGAGGTTTTAATTTCTGTTTTGTTGTATAGCCAAAATAGTTGTCTTTCTGTCTTTGCAGTAATTCTGATTTTAAATTTTCCATTAAACCAAAAACATCTACAATTGTGACAGAGTTACCTTCCAGAGATTTAATAGTTTTGTGAAATATGTTTAAAATATGGCTGGCAAAATGTAAGTAAATTTCAATTAAATCATGGTTACAATCTAACATCAACAGATTTTGAATTATCATAGGCCAATCCTCATCAAGACTTTTAAAATAATCGCATATTGGATGCCAATTCAATAATATAGTATCAATACAAGGTATGTAATGATCGAAATTTTAAAAAAATTTTAATTCCTCGATCAAGTGACACGTTCCCACACTCAAGTCGACGGACACAAGCCCAGGTCGTAAATAATGACGAATCGAGGGCACGTCAAACCCGACGACAGAGCGAAGACAAAGAAAAAATGTCTGAGCACTGCACACAATGAGTATTTCAAGGCGTCACTGACAGCTAGCCGTTTGTCAAAATTTACAGCACCCAACAATCTGAAACAAAGACTTCGTCCAGCTGCCGAGTTACACGGAATCGAGATGGAACGCCTGCTGTGGAAGCAAAGTGTAACTGCTCAATTATGAAAGGCTTTACTATGTTACAAAGGAAGTACAGAGCAATTTTAACGGAGAGATAGACAATAGACGTAACTCAGTGAATACTGCCAGTGTACCCTGCACAGCGTGAAAACACATTCTTGACAGTTTACTGAAATTTACGACTGAAAAGTAGAATTTCACCGAAATGAAGACAACGAAGGGTTGATAATCGGCGGAACGAACGTCGTGGAACTTAGACAATTAACCAAGACCTGGAGTCTGTTAACAAAAGCTCAGTCAGAACCTTAGGGAAAGTCTAAACAAAGGATAACAGAAGGCCATGAAATTGTCCTAATTTCTTAGAATCTGTGCTACGCTCGTCACATGAAACACTCCGGGGATGACGACGACCAACCAGCATCAAGCATCTTCTAAGAGAGCTCGTGGAGAGAGTAGGAAGGGTTCGGCCGACGAATCGTGAAACAGTGGATGAGATCTACAGAAGGGTAGGAATTTGTACGACCAATCAAGAGTTCGAGAAGGCGTAGAGATCGAAACTTAGACTTATGGGTAAGATGTTCCAATAAAACTGTTTGGCGAAGACGCGGAGCGGGCAGTCAAGTAGTTAATCGAGAGTCAGTAATTTTCAATCGGGCAGTCAAGTAGTTAATCGAGAGTCAGTAATTTTCAATCGGGCAGTCAAGTAGTTAATCGAGAGTCAGTAATTTTCAATCGGGCAGTCAAGTAGTTAATCGAGAGTCAGTAATTTTCAATCGGGCAGTCAAGTAGTTAATCGAGAGTCAGTAATTTTCAATCGGGCAGTCAAGTAGTCAATCGAGTAGTCAAGTCGTTCAATCGAACAGTTAGTCGCAGTTAACAGTCAGTCGGTAGTCAAGAGTATGTAGTTAATAGTAGCAGTTGGTAGTCGCAATTAATAGTCAGAAGTTAGTGCGTACGATAGACAGACGATTGATTATGTCGACCGACCGGATTCACTAATTTGTAAATTCATAAGTGAACAAAGACATCGGTATAGTCACACTTATACACAATTCTGTGCGGAAATATAAACTATGAGTGCGTACGGGACTTGAAATCTCAACTGACGCGCACATAATAATATACTAATTAACATTTAAAGTAGAACAGTGAGTGTCACCTCAAACATTCTCACATCATAACGTATCACCATGTTGAACAATTAGTTGAATAAACTATACCAAACAATTAAGCACGCAGTACGCGATACACCCAAAATAGACGGCACAGTTAACCATGTACACAAATATGGCAAACTTTCAGAACAATTCAAGTTAATGACAACATTAACACCTCACTATTTGAACTCCGGACACTCGACATCAGCGGGTTACCACAATACCATACACATGACGGGAGTGGAGATTTAGTGGAGTGAAGTGAAATTATCAGTGCTCTGCGTAACAGTGATTATGATCTTCGACGAATCATCTAGAAAGTGTCTTCTCACGACGACGGAATTGGATAAACACTCTCAAAGATAAGCTTTATGTCTACTTAATCTTAGTAGTATATACTACACTACTGTTCTGTTGCCTCTTTTCAAAGAACTAACCCCAAGAGAATAATTACATATGAGTCATATGAATCATAAAATCTATAAAATAACACTAACGTAATTCGTTATCTGAGAAATAATGAACGCATTTTAGGTAGGAATAAGTATAATTGTTGATTGTTTATTATTCGTGTATGTTTTATATATGTGCATTATTTACTGCATTTGAATGTACCATGTGTTTATGTTTCAGGAAACATCGTATAAATTGAATAATTGTATTTATATCATGTGCTTTAATATGTATGTAATTTGCAGGATATAGTTACTTACTTCAGTAAGATGTGTAATAAATAAGTAGTTAATTTACAGTATTCATGCGTTCATTATTGAAATTTCACCTTTGTTATTGATGTATTTTCATTCTAAGTATTACACTAAAAATCTCATAACTTATGCTAAACATCAATGGATACAATAAACTCGACCATTGAAACGTCTGATTAATAGACTCATAAAATCGTATTTAATCAGACACTGTGTTGAGTCAAATCTGACGAATAGAAATAATTTTAGATATATCAATTTTAACGTATTACATAAATCTTTAATTAATATGATTCATAATTGTTGAGTAATTAATCCGCGCAGATAATTAGCACAGATTAATATTCACTAGATGTAAATGGTTTACACAATTAATTACCACAGATGTAAATTATATTTACACCACTAAATGTAAATGGCTGCACAACGCTTGGCATTAAATGTAAATGGCATCCAGCTTTAGGGCGAGATACATATGAGAAAGTGATAAACTCACATAAAATACCACTAGTCCCATTTACTAAATGTAAATCATTTATATCACGATTAGCATAATAAATAAACCCCATTTATGCTAACTATAGGTAGTAATGATAACCACCTAGTGCCAATATGTCTCTTAAGCTCATGAAAGTCTCCTTCAACTATTGCAACAAACATTTTCAATTCTTCTCTCCTACAAGCTGACACAGAAAAATGGCTATATATTTTTAATATAACATTTTCAACATCATAAGTTAGAAAACCCATTCCATGTTTCACACAGTTGTGCACAATATGTGCATGACAATTACCCTTAACAATATCAGGTACTACATCTACCATGTTAGTGTATAATGAGTGATGCACACCAAAATTTGAATTTGTGTTATCTGCACTAAGGCCAGATACTCGATTAAAAGGGATATTATAAATATCCATAGATTTTTTTATAGCAGCAAACATGCCATCAGCACTCTCATTAGCATTTTCATAAAAATCTAAAAGTTTGTTTTGTATTCCCTTTTCCACAGTGAAATATTGAACTACTAAAGGGAATAATTTGATGTTTTTTTTATTGGATGCATCAGTTTGCAGACAGAAATACATATTTTCATCTTTTAAATCATTAACTACACTTTCAAGAGCATGAGGTCCGAGAACTTCCATAACCAGAGCTTCCATTTTAGTCCTGGCTAATTTGATGTTAGTAGCAGTTTTAGAGTCAGCATATATTATTTTATCTAGTTTAACGGAGCAATCCATGCTATTATATGACAAATTATGTTTAACTGTATGGAATGATAAAGCTAATTCAGCAGCTGTAACATTATCATTTTCAGATACTGGTCTTGAAGTTGAAGCTGGAGTCAAAAACTTTTGTAGGACTCCTGATGTTCTTTTTAATTCAGTTTTGGCTTTATGTTGTTTTGTATCTTGATGCTGTTTTATCTGAAAAAAATTAAATAATCTACATGTTGCATGCACCTTAACCAAAACAGCACACACACAAAACATCTTCGTCGACATGAATAAGTCCAATTAAATGACTGCCAGTACCACCATAAGCCCAATTCAATGACACATATTCACACAACCAACCGACCCACCACAAAGATAACACAAACAAAACAAATTAAACATTCCATGAACTAAAATCGTAATAAATAGTTTTACGTACGTGTCCAACTCCAGCTGATGAAATAGAAAAAATTACACCACAAATTATGCATTTTGCATTTGTATCACTTTCTGGGTCTTTCCTCAGCCAAGAAAATTCATTTTCCCAAGATTGTGTGTACTTCTGTGACCTTTTTTTCCTCGTAACAACTTTTCGCTTTTTAGGTGGGGTGCTTGCGTTATCAACACAGGATTCTTGATCTGCATTATCTTGTTCGTCAATTACGTCATCCATTACGAATTGGATAAAAGTATTCCAAACAAACAAAAAACAAAGTCACAACACAGTGGAAACAAAATCAATGTAACGGGTAACCTCAAAGACTACTCAAAACAACTTGTGACATGACATTGACACGTTTAACTTAATGACATTAGTGGCTGCGTTCAGGAACGTTCGAATATGGTTTGGGGAATCGGCGATACCAACATATTAACAGTAAATAGTAGACTTTTTTATTCTGATTATGGGTTTTTGCATATTATTACAGACTGGCACTAGTTAAGTAAACATTGTGTAAAAAAGAGTATTTTAGCGTACTCTATTAGTGTTATAGATTATAGAGTACGCCTACATGATATAGAGGACAATACTCTATTTTAGAGTACGGTTGGCAACCCTAGGTATACACTGCCTCTGACGGTGATGTGGCATGTGTGGCTAGTGGACGCAACAGGTTATGGCCTAGTGCTTGAGGGCATTAAAATGGGCCGTGTGTGTGCGCGTGCGCGCTTTCGCATAATACATTTGTGAGTATCATCATCACACTGGTCTTCAGCACCACCTCTGTCACATAGTCACCAGCGTACCAATATCCAACGTACCAACTGCTAATAAGTGAGTTATTATTTCAACACTGGATCACATTGGAATAACTGTTTCTGATATTTTACGATTACAGTCAGACGCGTGGACGGGATTGGAGGGGCAATATCGAACCTTTTTTTTTGTAGCAAACCGAGGTGAAGGGTTCGTTGAGGAATAATTGGAGAGGCATGGAGGAATGGACTAGAAAGGCAGGAATGATTGGCCTTTTCGGGTGGAATATTAGTGTTCGGGTGGATGCGTTGGCATTACCCCAGAAAGACACGCTGGAGACAATTCTAACCTGTAACGGGTAGAAAGGTAGACTAGCGAGAATTCTAAACCCGAATGGGCGGAAAGGGGGGTGAACAAAAATTCTAACCTACAAACGGGCTGGAAAGCGAAAATTCTAACCTCGAACAGACAGAAAGGTGGGCTAGCAAGAATTCTAACCTCCGAACGGGGCGGGGAAGCGGGTTAGCGAGAATGCTAACCTCCAAACAGGCAGAAAGATAGGCTCTCTAGCCCGACTTTCTGCTCGTTATCTGCCTATTCGGAGGTTATATTTTTTGCTAGCCCTTCAAAAGACACACACACATCCACAAACGTCTGTAAACACATGTACCCACACAAATATGAAAATATTAAATAATCTGGAGGGGACCTCGGGTTTTCTACTGCCTAAGGGCCCCCAAGATGGTTAATGGTTAATCCGGCATTGCATGTGATAATTCCCCGGGATGTACTTTTTTTACCAAGTGTTTAACTTTACAATACATATAGCGTAGCTTGAATAAGTTAAACTATGCAAGAAAACTAGATTTTGCAAGAAAAGCCTTCCAATGCCTTGTCAAATACAGCACAAAGCTACGGCTCACTGATTTTTAAATTAGGCCTATTTGATAGACATTGGGGAGGCAAGTGCCCCCTTGCCACCCTCGAATCCCGCCCATGGTCAGACGTAAAACCTGCATTATTATTACAGTAATTTACCAGAAACTTGCTAACAACATTTTTTACACCTCTAAAACTCTCACATTTGTTGAATAAATATCCCATCATTCATCGCTTTCTTATTGACGAACAAAACATTAACTACCATTGTCACGTTTAGGTCTACTGTACAGTACAATAGCTGTGAAGGAAGGCTAATATTGCGATGTATTCTGTGTACGATCGTTACGTGATCAGCACAGCATTATGAATGGATATGGACACAACATAGTAGAAAGCGATGCATTATTATCAGTATTAATGTACGGTTTAAACTTTACAATTAGAGGTAAATGCGCACGAGATGAATTCAGAAAAATTCCCTCATAAAAAAACTTGAAAATTTTCCTACTGATAGGAAATTATTTTACGTTTATATGGCAACTTTAGTTTCATTTTTAAAGCATTTAATAAGCCTTTAAGGAATTCTCAACAATTGTACTTCAAAAAAAAAATTGACTTCTTTTGAAACAAGACATTTTTAAAAGGAATCATTTTTTCTCTGCATATTCGTTTTCGCTGTAAAAATTCCTCCCCGAGAAAATACATCTCTCGATCCTCCCTGACCACTGTACGTTTCACTGACGGATTCGTGTATAATACGGTGGCGACAGTGTCGGATTATCCATAACTCTAGGGTATGCTGCAGCACCGGGCACGAGGGCCTATGTTATCAGAGAGGGCACCATCCAGCTGAGTTGACTAAGCGAAGCAAAGCTTACGATCACGTTACGCAGTTGTTTGTTTTTCTGAAGCAATTATTAACCATGGAGAGTGTCGAGTTGGCAAATCAAGCGAAAGCTCTTATAGAAGTTTACTCGAACGATATGAGTCACGATCTTCTAATAGAACTCAGACACTTTGTGCGTGAGTAAAACTGCAAGAAAGAGGATTTTTTACAAATGTTCGAACGAAGACGATAGATTCCATGCTACTACAGTTTGTCCGCTCAAAGTGTTAAACTGGATTATTGATTGTAAAATGATCGGTGTATTTCCGAATATATACATTGTTTATCGTCTGGTTTTGACGATTCCAATAGGTAACTGCGAATCTGAAAGATCATTTTCTGTATTAAAACTCATTAAAGATATGTTAAGTTCAACTATGGGTGATGAGAGATTACCTTCGTTAGAAGGGTTGAATATTGAAAGCGAGATACTGGAATCACTCGATTTAGAAGAAATTATACAAGACGTCGTTAAGGCAAAATCAAGAAAATAATGGATCGATTAGTATTTCCTAAGCCTAAGTAACGCTCATTGTAATCACTATTTAGCTGAATGTTTGTTGTAATATGAGAGTTTAATAAAATAATTGTTAACTTTTGGAATTGTGTATGCCATTTATCAGTGTAAATAATGGATAGAATGTTGAATTTTGAATCGGAGGGGGGGGCACCAGCCTGATGCCAGCATAGGGCACCACGTGGGCACCCTTGGTGGCGAGAGGAAGATTCACACAAACCGTCCGCGCTACGGCTGTACTTCCAACTAAAGGCCTATTTATACTAGAAAGGGAACGGGCACGTGACGGGACGGGGTTTGTGTTTACGCTATAGCGGGCCAACAACGGGCCGCTCAAGTAGTAACAATCGTGATGCTGTGAAGACAGTATTATATGTTTATGTAGTGACATACAGTAGTAATAACAAATTTTACGTTGCTTGAATTAACGGTTATCGCTGTAGCACTCGATGAAGAAAATGTAAACAGACGAAATAGGAGGTGGGGTGTACACACAACGTGCTCTCATCCGGGATGACTCATATCGTAAACATCATCAGGTTATGCACTCGTACACATTCAGGCCCCTTTTATGCACTCGCGCGTAAAGGCTTTTTGCCGCGCGTTATTTTGCGGCGCGTTTTGTAAGGCCCCTTTTATGCACTCGCGCGTAAATGTTTTCTGCCGCGCAGCAAGGAGTGCTGCCAACCTCTGCAGACATTCTCTCACATTCATTTGTCACGGCTCTAGGAAGATGGATCCGGTCGTGTTGTATTACGTGAATCGACACCGACGGAAAAGACGATGAACTGTCATCCCATCGATCGTAGTCGTTTTGTTGACGAGACATTCCATAACCTCTATGGAAAATTACGGGAAGACGGAGAGACGTTTTTTAATTTTTTCCAACGTCTGTGCCATCATATGATGAATTGGTCACTAAATGCTAGAAATGATTCAAACGAGACAGGATTTAGTTCAGGAGTTGGCATTTACTCCACAGGAAATGCCGGCAATAACTATGAGATAAGTCACGTACATAAAATTAAATTTGATCTAAGAAAAAATACGAAATAAAATTTAATCTAAGAATACAAGTGTAGCTGACTCTTTTTAATTATCCGGCGTAGTGTGGCAGTGTACAAAAAATAAGTAAATGTACTTATTCGGTTAATTGCCCAGTATTATCTGGCATTATTTTTACTACTGACGTTCTAATTAATTTAGATTGCGGCGCGTGTGCATAAATGGCTTCATTTGCCTCCGTTGATTTAGAAAACGCGCCGCAAAGAAACGCGCGGCAGAAAACCTACTCGCGCGAGTGCATAAAAGGGGATGAAATCAGTTAGATTAAACATCGATGTGTCTCTTTTACGACACTCGTGCCGAATCCGGCCCGTTGTCGCTTAAATAGGCCTTTATTTTGAAAAGTAGGATAAACAAAAGTCTACTACCGCTGAGGCTGCAGACAACGTGGGAACTGGTGTAAACAGTAATTACTGAACCTCTACGTCAGCTGCCGTATACTAAGGCGTGTTGACGTATGCACAGACTTGGGGCCGTTAATAAACACGGCGCGCGATATTTTTAGATTTTCGGTGTCTGGCCTGTGTCCTTCGTAAGTGTATTATTATCTTCAGTTGTTTTCGTGTACGAGTGGTTCAGTGACTCGGTACCGTGCGTCACGGAGACGGCCAACAAGTCTCCGCTGGACGTCATTGTGGACGCACACACCTGCTATAACTTACTTTCACCTATGGCCGCGGTAACAGAATGGACGTGCTATAATGGAATTTCCAATTTTCTTAGCTTCCCTAAATTTGAATCAACTGATGTTCGCATATTCAATGTTGTAGACGCCAGTCTTTTATAATATTATTCTTATTTTGACTTTTAATTTTATATAAAATTATTTTGATCGCTCCATTCCCAATTTTTAAAGTATCTGTTTGTAGCTACTTTACATAAGTTGAATGCATTGGTGTTATTTATTTTTAGTTTATTACATTCACAAATGTCACCTTCTTTGTCGACATGCACGTTTTACTTCTATGTTCCTTAAGGAAATGGAAGTATGGTGATGGCGAAAAAAAATCGTGTTCGAGATAAGGGCTGATTCTGACTGTACTATCCTCAAAACATGAAGAAAAGTCATTTTTCGAAAAGTGTGTGTGTGTGTGTGTGTGTGTGTGTGTGTGTGTGTGTGTGTGTGTGTGTGTGTCTATCTGTGTGTAGAATTTTTTCTATGGCAAACGATAACTCCCGAAAATTCAAACAGAATTAAATAATTTTTTGCATACATCCCTAAATATTAGAGGAATCAAGGTCTGTTGATTTTGGTGAAAATCGGTTAATGGTAAGGGGTAGTTTACCTGCAACGTTTATGTTTTAACAAGAGTAATTTTTTCTATGACGAACGAAACTGCCGTAAATTCAAACAGAATCAAATAAATTTGTGCATGTGTACCTGAGTTATAGAGGACTCAAGGCCTTTTGATTTTGGTGAAAATCGGTTAAGGGGAAGGGGTAGTTTACCAGCAACATATTACGTTTTAACAAGAGTAAAGTACTTAATTTTGATAAATAAAGTATCCTGAAAAGAAGGTCGTAATAATCCACTGGAGAAAGGTAGATGAAAATCTATAAATGAAAAGGGTAGTTGAAAGGAGAGGGGGTAATTTTCTATAAATGAAAATGATAGTTGAAGGGGGAGGGGATAATTTTTTTATATGTGTACTACGTTGTCGGCAACAAAGAAGTAGTTTGTTGTTAAAATTCCTTTCCGGGATGTTTGGCCGTGGTTCAATGTTTTCTGCAAAACCAGACGTTTCGACAGTGCCATCGCCAGTGAAAATCGAGTGCGCTAACGTGAGATGGTATACGTTAGTGACCACAGTACTGTGGTTAAGACTGAAGAAAGAAGTAGTTTCTATGGAAATATTAATTTCGAAAATGATTTTAAATATAAATCTTAGAACATGGAAGTCATGTATGGTTCTCCATACCGATATTATAATTTGTTGTTTCTGAAGTAAGCATTGACAAAACCGATTAGATGAATTACATATTTTTAACGTTTGAATGGAATTTGTAACATTTCATACGTTGTGAATCAACTCCGCTATTCTGTGTAATAATGGTGGGTTACTTGAATCACTGGCTACTGTTAGTTTATTGTGTGGATTTTTGTCTCAGATTTAACTCTTTTTTTAATTATAACTACAGTATACAATTTATATTGTCAGTCCGATAATTTTGATTTATTTTTCCTTCATTCACTTACGATATCTAAAATTTTTGAGATTATCCTATGGAAATTATGGAAGAACTTTTAAAAATCCAGATTATTCTATTTCTTTAGTGATGTAACAATTGACGCTTAAAGTGTGAAACATTTGGATTTCGGTTACACATGTTTTAGCCTGACACCCTACTGGATTTTCACAATTTTTTCAAATTTTTTATTTGTTTTTGGGCCCTCCGTTCCCAGAATTTTTGGAATTTCTAAAACATAATATCACATTCAGATGTTAGATAAAATTCTCTTTAATTTGATACCCCACATGAATTTTTGCGATTTTATCAACATTTTTACTCACATTTGGGCTGTGGCGTCCGAGAATTTGAAATTTTCAAAAATTAACATTATAACCACAATTATATTCATATTATGGTCAAAATACCTTTACTTTGATACCTCACACAGGCTTTTGCGAGTTTTTCATTATTTTGACCCCCTCACATTTTTTCCTCCCGGTTTTTTTTTTTTTTTTTTTTTGTGCACATGCGATCAACCTAAAAACAATGGGGTTCTGTAGGGTAAAAAAGTATGGACACGATTCATGATTCAAATAGACACGATTATCGTGTGAGACATACTTCACGTAGACAGATAAACAAATGCCAAACGGTCGTGTTAAACTGAAACAAGTCGTCCGCTCGTTCAGTGATGATATACTGTTTCATAAGGCATAGTAGAGGCTGTAGGCTTATAGGAGGCAGAAATGTGGGAGGTAACTAAAAGACATATATCCAAATTCAGAGCTGCGGAGATGGATTACTGGACACGATGCTGTAGAGGAACTAGATTGGATAGAATTAAGAATCTAGATAACAGCGGGAATAGGGACCGGCCTAGACATAATCGGAACGGTAGAGGTGTAAATGTTAAATTGGTTTGGACACGACCTAAAGGACATGTCAAGGGGGAGATAAGCAAAGAAGGTATGGGAATGGACACCACTCAATAGACAGAAAAAAGACCTTGTCATTTCTGGAGAAGAGATATTGAAGACGCCATTAGTGCAAGAGGCTTCACGCAAGAGGACTTTTTCGTCTGCCGTCGATGGAAGTTAGGAAGCGATAAGCGTAACAACATCGCTGAATGATGATGAGGATGAATTGATGACATATTAAACAGTTGATATAATATTAAAATAACAATGGGGAAAGAGATTCAGAATGCAATAACGGCCAGTGACACTCAAGTCGGATAAGTGACAGGACTATTAACCCGTGCTGGTCATGTTTATTGCGTGGTAGATAGCGATGACTCGAACGTGAGACATTTCAGATCTTTTATTTATTTAATTTAATGTTATTGTAAAACTTATGATTGTTTAACCTAATGTGATATGTGTAACCTGATGATATACGTTAAATTATACACTAATATTTAATATGAATACAACTAACGATTATTCTCTACCGTTATCTCATTTCACTTACAGCTAAAAATAAACAGCTGTTAAACAGCAGTGTCAAAAGATCTCATTGCTCGTGCGTAGCTATGACTCGTTGTTTTGGACCAATTATTTTGTGTTAAGAACAGCTGCACTGTTGATGTGTCACATGGTTGTGCGTAATGGTTGGTCACCTCACACCCCACTTCCTGCACTCCCTTCCCTGCTCCCCGCTACGATCTGCGCGAACCATTTCTTGTCTTAATATTTATCTGTACTTTCCTCTTTTGCGTCCGACTTTACGACATTACATTTGTTGCATAACGAAGTGTTTATTTTATTTATTAATCTCTATTGTTTTTCTTTTCTGTAACATTTCTCAGCTAATGAAACCGGGTGTTTCTTCAGTAGCTGCGTATCAAGGAAAAAATCACAAAAAAGTCCAAACAGGTTTGGTAACATGACTTGCGGCAGCCGACTTTCGCAAACAACGTGTAATGTGTAACGAATACGATGCTTGAAGTATCAATAATTTAAATACGTATCAATTAATTTAAAAATCGGTATGGAGAACCATACATGACTTACATGTTCTAAGATTTATATTTAAAATTATTTACTTGAATTCAGTTCGATATTTCTAAAAAAATATCTCCCACCCTCAAACTATATTTTCAATAACTTATTCAATATTGAATAACCTTTTCAATATTTTTCAAACTATTATCTGTAGATATTTTTGTTATTATGGGGTAGTCGTTTAATATAATGTTATTTCCGAGTAACTTTATCTATAAAAATTAGGTACTTTATTCTTATAAAGAAACTGAACTACGCAGATAATCACACATTAATTACATACTTATATAATTAATGTAATTATGTGACCACAAATTATTTTGTGGCCTGATGGGCCGTGGTTGCGGATCTTCTCGCATAGATGATTTAAATTGAAAAAAAAATAATTTTATTGTCTGGCAACAAAATTATTTTATTTTTAACAATTACAATTGTTTGAAAAAGATTAAATACATTTTCATTTAATTTCGTCAAACTCATTAAATCAATACCAAACGTGAAAAAGTTACCTCCTCCCCTTATTAACTACCCTTTTCATTTATAGATATTTCATCTACTTTTCTACAGTGGATTATTATGACCTTTTCAGGATACTTTATTTATCAAAATTAACTACACGTGCGGAATTTACCACAGGTACGGAAATACTCACGATGGAAAGCCTGGACCGGAAATACTCCATAACCAATTCCTTAATTAGACAGTAGTTGTTTCATCGCACTATATCCAGTCATTGCAACTAACGCCTTCGAAAACTCCCCTCCATGCTACCCAAATTATTACTATGGGGATTTTGCTCTTACTGTTAATATTGTCTTTTATGACATCAAAGTAGGGTTGAAATACACTCCAACTGGTTGCAGTGAATGTAGAGTGGAACTCGCGAATAACGAGCTCGCTTATAACGAGAACTCGGATGTAACGAGAAAAAGTACGAGATTTGTTTGGTTTTTTATCTTAGTAACGATAACTAAACTCGCTTTTAACGAGTAGGAACGCATTAGAGACTTGGTTATAACGAGAATTTTATCGCAGGCTTGTCCATGGGTTAAGGTCTAACAAAAGTTCGTTACAATACAGCATTTTAAACATTCGTTTAAAATTATTAATGCAGTTTAGTGAAACTAATAATGTAAGTGATGAATTCTTGAAGTATTTAAATGAATTACAAAACTGTTTTGATATCTGCGGATACAGAATTACTAAACAAACAAAACTAGATGACTTTTTTAAGGTGAAGTTCTCTGTGCGAAATAGACAATAAATTAGAGTGAATTTCTTGTAATTTAAAACTATTTAAAATATTAATTCTAAATACTTTAAATATTTAAATATTGTAATTCTTGTATTTAAAATATTGTACATGTGGCATGAAAAGTTATGCGTTTATTGCCAGATAGTGGCTGATTTTTTGTAAGTTTTTACTACACAGTTACTTTTACTGTATTTCCCGAATGCACTATACGCCAATATTCAGCAAAGAATGTTAGCGTATAAAAACGTTTAAAGTCTAAATTTCACTTTCAAGCGTAGAATGTAAAACAAGTCAAATTTTTATTGTGCAAAGCGTCTTCTACAGTAGACTTTTTTTGTTGTGTATTCGATAATAATCACTGTATAAAAATTTAGGCTTGCGAGTCGACAACTCGGATGTAGCGAGCATCCGGTTTTAACGAGCACATTTGTTCGGTCCCTTGAATCTCGTTACAAGCAAGTTTAACTGTATTTTCTATTAACATACACCGTAGCCTATCATGTTGTATGTCGTAATTTTGAATGTATTCCTAAGGAGTTATAAACAAATTAAACAGGACTAAATGTTTGTCTGCTAATGCCATTGTGGGGTGTAGTTTCATTAAATCAAATTATTATACTGAACAAATGATAATATTCAAGGAAAATTTATAAACGAAGTAAAACTATTTGAAAAGTGATTATAAACGTTTGAACCGGATATATTAACATATAATGTTTTAGGGCTTACATATACATTATGTTATGATACGAATATGATCCGTTTGAAATTCTTTAACTTTTCCGAGACTTCATAAATTTCTTTGAAGCATAACACCGACATTTCGTAAGAATAAAGATTTTAGAGGCTTAAAAATGTTTCCTCTGATAAGATACATTCACTTCCTAACACTTCTATTACGCATTCACCGCATTTCACTTCCTAAGATATGAGTTAGACAGGAATTTAACGACTGCATAACAGGAAAATAGACACTTAAAAACAAATGCGTATATTTTGCAAACAAAATTCACACACACACACACACACACACACACACACACACACACACACACACACACACACACACACACACACACACACACACACACACACACACACACACACACACACACACACACACACACACACACACACACAATATATATATATACAATATATCTATTTATTTATATCTTCTTTAGCACTATAGTCCAACGTGAGCCCTGGCTTCCAACACCAATCTTCTCCAATGTCCCCTATCTGTTGCCCTCTCAGCGTAACTCCTCACATCCATTCTTCTTAGATCTTTCAGCACATCATCCAACCATCTTGTCCTAGGTCGGCCTCCCTTTCTGAATTTATAGACTTGCGCCCTCAGGTTTTCCTTTGGCAAACGCTTGTCATCCGTCCGCTCTAGGTGACTTAGCCATTGTAGCCGTTGAACCTTTACAAATCTTACAGTGTCCTCATACTTCAATAACTCATCTATCTCCTGATTATTTCTTATTTTCCATTCATCATCTTCTTTAAACGGCCCATAAACGCGTCTTAATGAATTGCCACATTTTTTAATGCATTTATTACAGTGGACTACTCGAAGCGCTTTTCGCCATTCTCGTCCACAAGGTAGGTAGAACTCCATCCAAGCTCTCTATTGACGTCAAAAAACAAAAATCGGAAAATGGACTCTGATTGTTTCTCCCCCTCCCCTCTTCATATGTTGTGCTAACAGATTGGCTTATACGAAATACTCTCACGTTAGTCCTATGTTACCACCCGTCTCTATTCCTTAGTAGCAGACACTCCCAAATTACCCCACTTGAGTTGTGCTAACAGATTGGCTTATACGAAATACTCTCACGTTAGTCCTATGTTACCACCCGCCTCTATTCCTTAGTAGCAGACACTTCCAAATGACCCTACTTCATAAACCTTCTGTATCAGGAAAATCGATCACAAACAATCACGCGACAAGAGTTTCTTACCGGAAATTTCATTGAATTACGTAAGAGGCAGAGGTCTATGACTTGTGCTCAAGTACGAAGTTTCCAGTCAGCAGTCGGCGCGACTGAGAAAGTGGACCACGTTGTGCGTATTACACGCTACGTGCGTCATTTAGCAACTTGTTTGTTTGTCCAGCTTCACCTTCTGTTGCGTTTGTGTAATTTATTGAGTTGTGAAAAACCAACCTGCTATAGTAAATCAATAAATTATTGTTATTGTTTTATTGTCGACAGGGAAAGCACAAGCACAGTGTGGTCTGGTCCATTTGATTACCCGACTACTAGGATGCGTAAACTGATCTCGCGGTACAGATTGTCTCTTGTTGTATAGAACGCGCTCTTTTGTCTTCCACGTTCCTTGAAATAACATTTGTTGCGTTCATGTTATTTCAAACATTTAATTCTTTTCAAAAGCAACGACCTTCCACTTTTTAGTTACACGAAATGCTTTTGATGAAATGTAATTGATTTTAGTTCTATTAGTTTCACAGACATGCGTATAGACAATCAGAGCTAATTCGCGCTCGCGTATTCACACGCGCGCGCGCGCGCACACAGTCTCTCTCTCTCTCTCTACATACCAAAATATGGTGTCCTGTTGAGATATGGTGTTTATGGGGATTTTTAATGTTAACCTTTAAAATTATTTATTTAATTTGTAAACGTTTGCGGAGAATCGTTTAGGGTTTACATTCTATTTCTGAAAGAACAGGAGAGTAATTTGTAGATAAAATAATAAAGAACAAGCGAATATCATGTGCAAGTGAATAGGAGGATTGCCAAAGGGATTGAGATAGATGGCTGAAGGATTCATTAGAATAGGTCTGACAGACAAACAAATACGTAGGTCTTGTTTAGTAAACAAATAAATAATGAAAAAATGAAATATGTTCACGAAAATCATAATAAAAGGAAAAACAATTATAAAAAACGTTTTATTATAAAATAAACTACGTTCCTATGATAAACTTCAAAACATTCTAAACGAAATGCAAGTTTTCCAGGTCAGTCTTCACATGCATAACAGTTTGTTTCCCATTTTTATTTGTCTGCATACCTTGCATTCTTTTCTGCTTATCCTCTTTGATTCTTGTAATCCTTTCATCTCTTTTGCCATTTTGTAAATTTTACTAATGGTAAAACTGGCATTTATAAAGACAGGACGAACACTTGTCATAGCACATGAAGATAATAAACTCTTCATTATTATAATAACTACCACTACAAAGTAACACAGTCAAATGCAAATTGCTTATTTGTGACTACTAACAACTAGGCCTAATTAGAACTACAACTACTAACAAGGCCTACAAGAAAGAATATTTTGACAATTAAACTTTTAATGAAAGGATTGGACACCGTTAATTTTTATACTCTATTTTTTATTTTGTCTGTTTATTCGCATGTAAAATTTTCGTAGTGGTGCTAGAAAGATTATATTTTTTCTAAAAATATTCTTCTTAAAAAATATTACTGACCAATATTTGGATACGATGTAGTGTTGAAGTCTTCATGTAGGCCTATCTTTCTATTTCCTAAATCAAGTATAACAAAAACTTCTCGATGCTGAAGTAATTACATAATTGAATGCTGTGTTTTATAATGTGAAGGCGGTTGAGCGGTTTGAAGAAATTTACGCTGCACGTTAGACAAATTTGTTTTGATTCCAAGAATTAGGCCACAGGTCCGCCCCGGCTTTGCACGTTCAAGGCCGTGAATATAATTTCCTACGTGAACAGGTTATGGGCGACCATTGTGAGGGTCAAGCTGTACTGCTTCTTCTGTCGGTGCCTCCATAAACATATCGTAACATCATGCGACGAATTTAAATTCTCTTCTCGTTGCAAAGTTATGAAGTTTAGGATAATCGAATACAAATAGCTCATTTTATAAAAGAACAAATAAATAATATGAATTAAAACAAATTCAGTTCGAAACTGGTACAGTAAATCTAAAGAAATTATTTAAAATTGTATTTTCTACTTATTATTTTCGTGCTTTTTTAGACTACTGTTACGAGTTTAATTATTTTAATGACGCCGGTACAGATGATGTCCTTATATTTGAAGAGGTATGATAATGGTGACGGCAGGGGCGTGTTTACGGGGGTAAGGGACGGACGGGACCGGACCCCCCCCCAGAGGGTCGAAAAAAGTTGGCGAGGAATTTTGATAATCTCTTAATTTTTAGGCTGTTTTATTTTCTCAGAATAAGTCTTCTAAATAAACACCGCATTTGCGTGTACCTCTGAAATACTGAAATATACGAAACATATGAAAATCATTTCAGTCGATAAGTAGGCCTACCGTATGTTGTAAACGATTTTTCAATAACGCGTATTTTTGTTGTGCTATACCGTTTACTTTTATGGGATTGATTTCAGAATGTCACACGCGTTTTTCAGTCACTAAGATAGTAATATTGATTAGTTCCTTAAATTCGTAGTGACCGTCAGTCAATGAATTTTCCCGGTGAAGGGTTTGTGACGATCGGTCAAAAAATATAACGCAAAAAATAATTACATAATTGAACATCCCTATAATCTATAATACATCCCTATTATTTAGCTATAATATGTTTTACTATGCTATATGTTGACATAACTTATATATGTATAAACGTTTTCTGTACCAATTCTAATATTTAATTGTTGATTACTGCTTTCATAATTAATTACAAATACCATTACATTATGAGTAATTTAAATTGTAATATTTTGTAAATTAAGTTCTGTGACATTCTAATTTTCTCTATGTCTTTAAAGAAAACATTCGATGATGTAAAACACAGTACTTCTACTCCTTCACATTGTAACGAGCAGAAAATTTAAAAAATTTTTTAAATTCTCACCTCGGCAGAGTACGTTCACACGAGGCAAGTGTCAACGACTTATGGTGGAGCAATAAATAAGGAGTAATGAGAAGGTGTCAGTGAAGCGTTGCTGACTTGACAATAGAAACGCATTAAGTTCTATCCAACTATAGAATTTGGTGGCGTAAGATGACAGGGAAAGTTTCGTCCAGAATTATTGCTCTCCGCAGCTGTAACAAAGTAAGGAGGACATTCACACCCGTACCAAGAATTGTAGCAGATGTGGCCGTATTACGTCAGTAGACGATAAGCGACAAAAACAAGTAATGCTCCATACTACAATGAAACGGAAACGCTGCACCTTAAGTAACAATACTGGAAGATAGGCTGACAAAAACTAAAGTCATGTTACACAGCTGGAGGTATCGTCTAATTGACAGACAAGAATTTACGAAGGGAAAGTTAGAGTGACTTCAACGACCAGCAGATGTTCGAAATTAGTAATAGCCAGAAAAAAGGGGTAAGAGCATAGAACAATACGCCAGGAAGACTGTAAGTACAGATAATGGGAATCTATAGAAACGCAGAGTTTACTCAGACAATAGGCTGTTAGACAAATTGTTTATAGCCCTAGTTTCTTCGAAGCGGGTCAACGATCGTCTAGCTGGAGAGCAGGGAGACCTACGGACCTATCAGAGACCTTCAGCCAGCGAGAAATTTGATGGTGAGGGATGTTTCCATAGCAACTGAGGCGAAGAACCTATCGAAAGAACTATGACGTCGGATTTTGACAGAGTGGGACAGTATTTTCCGAGAAAATCAAAAACTGACCAATCTCGAAAAGAAGTGGGCGTGAAGCGCGCCAGAGACAAAATTTTGAGTAGGGACGAATTAATAAAACTAGCTGTCCAGGAAGACGGAGGGTCAGTGGTACTCAATTTTTAGTCAGTTATACTCAATTTTTACGCAGTCATACTCAAAATTTTAGTCAGTCATACAGAATTTTCAGACAGTTTATATTTCAATTATTAAGTAGTTTAACTTCAAGTGCGAGAGACGGTACATCATAAACTTTCCATTGTTACTCGAATCATTCGGAAGTTAGATAAATAACAAGGAACTTAAAACGTAATAATACATTCATATCGCGGTAGTGAACTTTACCGGAGTGCGCATTAACGGACTTAGTGAAATTTACACCAAGTGAACAATCAGACCGTTACACTAACAGACAGCATCACTAAACGATATACAACTTAGTGGAACTTAATATTGTGTATCAACAACATAATGAACACGAAACATTAAACAAACTAACCAATTATAGGATCGTTTGTGGATGCAGTGACAAATGAAACTAGACATGTTTATTGACTTTAAAAACGAACACACAGCAAACACAGTAAGATAGAACATTGATTGAACACTAAACTTCAATTACCCACACCTATACAACACCTACGCGAGTGGTCGGAAGAATAAAGTGATAAGTGGCAGTGATAAAACAACTAACGACGGAATGTATCTACGAGCCATTTCCATCACCAGAACGAGACTACGTCAACAACTAATGGATATTCACTAACCAAGTAACCATTATTATAATTACTTCTAATTTGTAACTTCTACTGACCTGGTTTCTTTCAAAGAATTCACACCTGAGAAATTATTAAGAAAAGTAATGAGTAAAATTGAAATAAGTAGTTAATGAACGTATAAACAAAAGCTTATTTGGGATTTAATGAACGCATTAAATAAGTAGAATATTGAATTGTAACATCATTTGATTTATATATGTATGTATGTTTTCTTTATTTCAGCATATATTGAGATATATCTTTGTTTATTATAATATGTATGTATTTCAGGTACAGCGACGTATTCTATGTACTATTATAATATGTCATAAATGATAATTAAACTAGTATTTTAGTTAACCAGAAACATGCGTTCATTATTACCAATGCAACCCGAATATTGACTTAAAGTTTGAAAGAATGCAAATAGATTTAAGAGTTTCTTATGTTCAATTAAATAAATGATATCACGTATGTGTTGATGAACGTAGATAGTTAGAATCATCATTAAAATTAAATTATACACATACTTGTCAGTGATCGTTAAATTTATATATTTAATAATTAATTTATTGTGCTATCAATACGCATATTAAATATTATGTTATAAATGGCGTCCAACTTAAGGGCTAGATAAATTTAAGAAATTATTAAATTAACACATTAAGTAACTCAATCGCGGTTAGCACAATAGATTTTATAACTAATTCACGTTTTAAAATGGCGCCCATTCGCACGGCATGATACGTATTAACACAGATTGTTAACACGTACGGCTTAGGTAAAGAACAGGCAGTAGAAGTAGTAGAAAAAGTAGTGCTTTAGAAGTAGAAGTTAGATAAGTGTTATTAGTGTAAGTCAGTTTGAATGATTACGCGCAGTAGGGCCAAAATGGCGAGCAATTCAGACAGTGTAGAATATGACATTAATAACCAATTAGACGCAGTAAATACCGAGGACAATACTACGCCTAGCGGACCAAGTAGTGTGGTGGAGAGTCCAGAAGATAGGGCGCGAGGACAGACATCAAAACTAGAGGATGGAACTATACAGATGTTGATGGAGTTCATCCGTCAACAGAACGAAAAACAGAACGAGAATATTAAATTAATTAGCGAAGAAAGTAACAGAAAACAAGAAGAACGAGACGAGAAACAAGAAGAACGAAGCAAGAAACTAGAAGAAAATATTAAATTAATTAGAGAAGAAAGTCTTCAATTAATTAGTGAAAAGTTAGAAAAACAAAATGAAAAACTCGACCAGCATAAGGAAGAGATGACACAAATAAGGTCCGAGATACGTGACTACCAGCAGACTTGGGAAAGAAAGGTCGATGAATTACAGAAAAGGCAAGATGAGATCGTGAGGGACTTGAGAGAGGAAGCCGACAAGAAGTACGTAGAAATACAAGAAAAACAAGATAATGATCGACAAGAATGGATGGCGGCGGTACACTCTACCCAGACGACCGTTAAAAAGATTAATCACAAGTTCGATGTTCACGTTAAGGATTACAATAAGAAGCACGAAGAACTTAAGGCCGAGATGCACAATACCATGCTGCAGAGACAACAGGAGCAAGAAGGAACAAATAGTAATATTATACAAAGATTAGAAGACGTAGACGGTAGACAACGTTCAACAGAACAGAAGTTGGACGAGACTACGAAAGAAAAGACAACTAGGATCGAAGAATTAAAAGGACATTTAAATAAGGTAAGAGAAAACCAAGAGAGGTTACAGCGACAATTGATGGAAGGTGATTGTGGAATGTTAAATCGAATTAACGGACCTAACCACAATGATCTCAAATATAATGGCACAGACAGATTCCCTATGGAATTCCTCAAAGAATTGTCCGAAGTTCAAGAGTTATATTATCCCGCTGACAATATCAAGTGGATTGGCAAACATCTGGAGTTAGACGCAAGAATTTGGTGGCGAGTGATACGTGACCAGATATCAAACTTCGCAGAATTCAAGGAAGCGTTCTCTCTAAAATATTGGGGCCAGGAACGACAGGACAGTATTCGGGACCATTTGGAGTTTGGCAGATTTGATTGGCGCGGACCAGTTACTGCTATTCAATATATTGAACGGATTTTATTGGAAAGTAAGCAGTTAACACCTACTTTATCTGATTATCAGTTAATACGTAAGATCTCTCGTCACTTTGGGCGTGACATCCAGCTTGCGGTGGTTACAAGAGGAATTGTGACGATACCAAACTTCGAATCTCTGATCATCGAGTATTCACAGATTCAACCAAGAATTAATAGAGAAGCGAACTATGCAGCGGCAAACGAGGGCAGAAATGCGTATAAGGTAGGTGAAAGTAACTTGAACAAAGGAGGCGGTATACAGAAGAAGACATGGGGTGACAGACCCGCCATAAATAATCAGCCCCGTAACACGGACCGGCGCGCTGTCAACACAATAGAGTTTACAAACACGACAGCTGGTGCATCGGGCATTCAACCTAAGAGAAATCGTCAACAAGAAGAGGAAAAAAAAAATCCCTCCACCCATTAACAAAGATAGCCGTCAAAATAAATGACTACCAGACGAATATTATCCTACCGGACTTACGAAGCGATTTATTGTGTAATGATGATGAAGAAATTTCTCAACGAATAATCAGGTGTCCAGAGATAAATATCAAGTTCAATAATAATGTTAGTGTGCAAGCGTTAATCGATACTGGATCGGTAATAGCTGGGTTATCTGAGTCGTGGTTTCACCAAAACAAACACGACATTACACCTTATGAAATATTACCGATGTCTAACACATTAATAGTTAGCGCAGTTGGTAATAAATCAAAACTAATCAGAAAACAAATATTATGTGATATCTATATTGAAGAAATTAAATATGAATGTGTTTTCCTAATAATACCAGATTTGATAAAACCATGCATATTAGGAACCAATTTTCTTCAAGAAACAGGGTGTCTCATTGACATGGGAAGAAGAATCGTCGAGATAAGAAGAGAGGATAACGAAGCGACGTACACGGTGCCTATGATGCATATAGAAGTGGTGGACGTAGAAGAAGAAGAAGAGATCATCAGAAACATTAACAAGAAGATAGAAAGTATAGAATGCGGAGATAGAGGAACGTTGGAAAGGTTAAGGGAGATTCTAATAAGAAATTGTAGTTTATTCAGAGAATGCCCCGGAAGAATCGATGGGTATGTCCACGAGTTCCGAGTCACCGACCAGACACCGTACTTCCAGAGAGGATGGCCTGTTCCATTAGCCTATAAAGGGAAGGTAGATGAGGAGATTCGGAAAATGTTACGGTATGGGGTCATTGAGAGATGCAACAGCGCATATATCAACCCACTAGTTACGGTAATCAAGAAGGATGGTAGCGTACGATTGTGTTTGGATGCGAGGAAGGTGAACAGTGTGACTATCCCGGACTATGAGGGAGCCCCTCCAATAAACGACATATTGGCGAGATGTGGAGAGATGAAGTACCTATCTACCGTGGATCTAACTAGCAGTTTCTGGCAAGTACCACTGAAGTCGGAATGCCGGAACTTCACCGCTTTTATGTACGACGGCAAGTGTTATCGTTTTACAGTTACACCATTTGGCCTGAGTACCAGTTCTGCTGCACTGACCAGGGGATTGGACAGAGTATTGGACGAAGAAGTAAAAGAAAATACCATTATTTATGTCGACGATTGCCTGTGTTATTCAGAAGATTTAGAAACGCACTTGTTACATTTAGACTTATTATTATCTAATTTAAGAAGGGCAAATTTAACCATCAATTTGGAGAAGTCGCAGTTCTTCAGACAAGAAATCGCGTACCTCGGTTATCAACTAACTACGCAAGGAATACGAGCAACGGACGAGAAGATAGATGCCATTATGAAGTTCCCTGTACCTCGGAACCAAAAACAATTAAAAGGTTTCCTGGGGTTGACAAATTTCTATAATCGTTTTACAGACAAATACGCTGAAACTACTAAACCATTACTCGAGTTGCTACGGAAAGGACAGAAATTCACCTGGACACAGGAATTAAATGAATGTTTTCAGCAGGTAAAAAGGTTATTCGTAGAAACAGTCATCTTAAAGTTTCCCCGAATAAACCAAAGATATTATATGCAATGTGACGCCAGCAACTTTGCATATGGCGGACAACTATATCAATTGGATGAAGAAGGAAGAATTGGAGTAATAGCTTTTACCAGCAGGACATTCAAGGGTGCGGAAATAAATTATTACACTACGGAGAAGGAGCTTTTGTGTATTGTAAGATGTCTTGAGCGGTTCCGTATATACATACTAGGACAACCGTTAACCATCATTACTGATAATCAAGCACTGACTTTTATGAATAAATGTCATTTAAACAACTCGCGTATTACACGCTGGATCTTAAGTATTCAGGAGTACAAATTTGACATTGTCCATTGTAGAGGTAAGGACAATATTATTGCCGATCTTCTGAGCAGAAATCCAGAAGATGCCACACCAGAAGTAATTAGTGACAATATTTCCGAATATTTAATTAACCACCTGACAATCAAAATGGATAAGAAGGTAAGCAAGATCCTAATGGGTATTGGAAGGCACCAAATTCAAGATCATAAGCTTAAGTATATTATTGATAAGATTAGGGAAAATTGTATAGATAAGAAATTAAATAAATTTTATAGATTCGTCGATGAGAAATTGTACAGATTACGCAAAGGAGAGTGGAAACTATACGTACCGAACAGTGTGTCTGGCGAAATAATTGCAGAAATACACCGTATGTATGGGCATCCCGGTGCGAAGAGATGTATCAAATTATTGCAGGAGTACTTTACCATGGACGGAATGTTAAAGAGGGTGAAAAATTACGTACGGACTTGCGACACTTGTCAGAAAAAAAAGGATTCCGGCAACAGAAATTCGTTTGGAGGAACAAAAGCCATAATACCGTTATGCAAGGGTGACCTTGTGAGCGCGGACTTTTACGGACCGTTACCTGCTTCGTCTAGTGGGGTGAGGTATCTGTTTATAATGGTTGACAATTTTACCAAATACGTACGACTTTTCACACTTCGAAGGGCAACGACCGTCGCTACACTGAGGAGAGTACACCAATATTGTGAAGAACTAGGATCTCCTAGAGTGATTATCACAGACAACGGAACGCAATTTTCATCTAAAAAATGGTTAGATGGATTAACTGAACTAAATATCCAACCACGATTTACCGCAATAAGGAACCCTTGTGCGAATCTGGCTGAAAGAATCAACAGACAGCTTGGGAACTTATTTAGGATCTTTGTTGGTGATCAACATACAAAGTGGTCGCGTTACGTACCAATCGTCGAGAGTTGTATTAACGAAACGTACCACGAGACGATAGAAGTAACACCGTACGAAGCTCAGCTCGGAAGAAAACCTCCCAGAGCGTGGGAAAAATACATCAACAAGGATATGCTCCTAGTTAAAGGGGTAGATCATAAACAAATATATATCAAAATGAAGGAGAAGAGAGAAAAACAAGCAAAATTATGTAATGAGACTAAAACCATTACAAGATTCAACATTGGTGAGAAAGTGTTAATCAGAACATATCATCAATCGGACGCGGTCCAGAAAAGAATTGAAAAATTTTGCGAACTGTACTGCGGACCATATAAAGTGCATCAAATTCTCGGAGAAGCTACCTATCTACTCGTTGATTGCGATGATGACAAGAAACTCCGTGGAAAATTTAATGCCAGACAATTGAAAAAATACTATGAACCAGAGAATTGAAGATGAAGGAAGAGGAAGAAATAGAAGAAGATGTCTTAAGGAGCTAGCCGATGCTGATGTATCAACTGCGTTAGGGTAATTGACGCGGTGATATCATTCAAGCTGGCTTATCCAAGAAAGTTATGTACTTTAATTGTTGTAACATAACATCAAAATTGTATTTAGTCAATTAAGCACTAAGTAAATTGTAATGATCGAAATTTTAAAAAAATTTTAATTCCTCGATCAAGTGACACGTTCCCACACTCAAGTCGACGGACACAAGCCCAGGTCGTAAATAATGACGAATCGAGGGCACGTCAAACCCGACGACAGAGCGAAGACAAAGAAAAAATGTCTGAGCACTGCACACAATGAGTATTTCAAGGCGTCACTGACAGCTAGCCGTTTGTCAAAATTTACAGCACCCAACAATCTGAAACAAAGACTTCGTCCAGCTGCCGAGTTACACGGAATTGAGATGGAACGCCTGCTGTGGAAGCAAAGTGTAACTGCTCAATTATGAAAGGCTTTACTATGTTACAAAGGAAGTACAGAGCAATTTTAACGGAGAGATAGACAATAGACGTAACTCAGTGAATACTGCCAGTGTACCCTGCACAGCGTGAAAACACATTCTTGACAGTTTACTGAAATTTACGACTGAAAAGTAGAATTTCACCGAAATGAAGACAACGAAGGGTTGATAATCGGCGGAACGAACGTCGTGGAACTTAGACAATTAACCAAGACCTGGAGTCTGTTAACAAAAGCTCAGTCAGAACCTTAGGGAAAGTCTAAACAAAGGATAACAGAAGGCCATGAAATTGTCCTAATTTCTTAGAATCTGTGCTACGCTCGTCACATGAAACACTCCGGGGATGACGACGACCAACCAGCATCAAGCATCTTCTAAGAGAGCTCGTGGAGAGAGTAGGAAGGGTTCGGCCGACGAATCGTGAAACAGTGGATGAGATCTACAGAAGGGTAGGAATTTGTACGACCAATCAAGAGCCCTAGAAGGCGTAGAGATCGAAACTTAGACTTATGGGTAAGATGTTCCAATAAAACTGTTTGGCGAAGACGCGGAGCGGGCAGTCAAGTAGTTAATCGAGAGTCAGTAATTTTCAATCGGGCAGTCAAGTAGTTAATCGAGAGTCAGTAATTTTCAATCGGGCAGTCAAGTAGTTAATCGAGAGTCAGTAATTTTCAATCGGGCAGTCAAGTAGTTAATCGAGAGTCAGTAATTTTCAATCGGATAGTCAAGTATTCAATCGAGTAGTCAAGTCGTTCAATCGAACAGTTAGTCGCAGTTAACAGTCAGTCGGTAGTCAAGAGTATGTAGTTAATAGTAGCAGTTGGTAGTCGCAATTAATAGTCAGAAGTTAGTGCGTACGATAGACAGACGATTGATTATGTCGACCGACCGGATTCACTAATTTGTAAATTCATAAGTGAACAAAGACATCGGTATAGTCACACTTATACACAATTCTGTGCGGAAATATAAACTATGAGTGCGTACGGGACTTGAAATCTCAACTGACGCGCACATAATAATATACTAATTAACATTTAAAGTAGAACAGTGAGTGTCACCTCAAACATTCTCACATCAAAACGTATCACCATGTTGAACAATTAGTTGAATAAACTATACCAAACAATTAAGCACGCAGTACGCGATACACCCAAATAGACGGCACAGTTAACCATGTACACAAATATGGCAAACTTTCAGAACAATTCAAGTTAATGACAACATTAACACCTCACTATTTGAACTCCGGACACTCGACATCAGCGGGTTACCACAATACCATACACATGACGGGAGTGGAGATTTAGTGGAGTGAAGTGAAATTATCAGTGCTCTGCGTAACAGTGATTATGATCTTCGACGAATCATCTAGAAAGTGTCTTCTCACGACGACGGAATTGGATAAACACTCTCAAAGATAAGCTTTATGTCTACTTAATCTTAGTAGTATATACTACACTACTGTTCTGTTGCCTCTTTTCAAAGAACTAACCCCAAGAGAATAATTACATATGAGTCATATGAATCATAAAATCTATAAAATAACACTAACGTAATTCGTTATCTGAGAAATAATGAACGCATTTTAGGTAGGAATAAGTATAATTGTTGATTGTTTATTATTCGTGTATGTTTTATATATGTGCATTATTTACTGCATTTGAATGTACCATGTGTTTATGTTTCAGGAAACATCGTATAAATTGAATAATTGTATTTATATCATGTGCTTTAATATGTATGTAATTTGCAGGATATAGTTACTTATTTCAGTAAGATGTGTAATAAATAAGTAGTTAATTTACAGTATTCATGCGTTCATTATTGAAATTTCACCTTTGTTATTGATGTATTTTCATTGTAAGTATTACACTAAAAATCTCATAACTTATGCTAAACATCAATGGATACAATAAACTCGACCATTGAAACGTCTGATTAATAGACTCATAAAATCGTATTTAATCAGACACTGTGTTGAGTCAAATCTGACGAATAGAAATAATTTTAGATATATCAATTTTAACGTATTACATAAATCTTTAATTAATATGATTCATAATTGTTGAGTAATTAATCCGCGCAGATAATTAGCACAGATTAATATTCACTAGATGTAAATGGTTTACACAATTAATTACCACAGATGTAAATTATATTTACACCACTAAATGTAAATGGCTGCACAACGCTTGGCATTAAATGTAAATGGCATCCAGCTTTAGGGCGAGATACATATGAGAAAGTGATAAACTCACATAAAATACCACTAGTCCCATTTACTAAATGTAAATCATTTATATCACGATTAGCATAATAAATAAACCCCATTTATGCTAACTATAAATGGCGCCCATCGCATGGCAAAAGAGAGCAGACAGTAGTATTTAGACTAATTACAATAATATAGTACGTAAGACATTATTAAATAAGTGTAAGGTTAGCTTGACTGGTAAATGATAACGCGAAGCAAGGCGAAAATGGCTAGCGGTAGTTCTGATAGCATGGACTTTGACGTTAACAACCAGTTAGGCGCACCCGACACCAACGAAGAAAACTCATCAGTCGTCGAACCAAATATGACGGAGGAGACGTCAGAGGTCAGAGCGCGGGGACAGGAGTCACAGCAACCACAAGAGTCCCAGCAATCACATGAAGAGGCATCGCTACGTTCATTGTTGATGGACTTCATGCGCACGAATAATGAAAGCTTCAAGATGATGAATCAGAAATTCGATCAGAGATTCGATCAACATAAAGAAGAAATTAAAGAAGAAATCAACCAGAAATTCAATCAAATTAATGAAAATTTTAATAATTATAAAGAAGAAATTACGCAACATATGAATGAGCAGTTCAAGCTGTTTCGTACAGAAATACGTGAATACAAGGATACCTGGAAAGTGGATGGAAACGAAGTCCAGAAGAAGCAAGAAGAAGTGATGAATGAGAATTACGAAGACGTACGGAAAGTACAAGACACTGATAACACTGTTGATTTTACGGATGTATCAGCTACTAAGAAATTATCAACTATTCGATCTAACGTAAGTTCAAGAAACAAATGGATTAAGAAGAAAAATGACTTTGTTCCTTTGTATATGAGGAAGTGGGAAGAGGAGTATCCAGACGTGGATAAAGATAGTAAAATTTTACTACCACCAGGTAGAACGCATAAAAGGTACAAATTAAGAAACGCGAGAATAGATACGGCATCAGTGAATTCTATGATGAAGTATCCAGCTTGTGAAATAAGCATAGATCGGCGAAGTAGTCGAGCTGCATCAATAAGAAGCATGAAGGGAAAGTTTAAAGTTGAAACAAATACCGCATGTTATAAGGCTAAAAGCAAATTTACACAAGCCATGGATGACATGAAACGGAAGGACCTACAAGATCCGTATGCATGTTCATCATGGACAAGAAACGTCATGAGGAAGAGGAGAAGAAAAATCTCTACTAGACGACTTAAAAATGTTGTAAAGGATCGTGATAGTACTGGAGGAAGAGTCCAAGCACTCGGGGTAAGATCTCTTAGGAACCTAAGAAACAAAATTTTATTATGTAAACACACGAGTAGTAAACTGACTGTCGAACAACGGAATTGTATACAGGCTTGGAAACGGCGGCAAAAGCAGAACGGCGCGTGTTTACTTAATGAAAGCTACTGGAAAAAGCGGCAAAAACTACTCACTGTATATGTGAGCAATGGAAATACGGTTGCGAAGGGTTGTCTAAGCCAAGGGAGGCAGTTTAAAGCGTGCTGGCCTGAGGCAGACCGACAAAAAGGAAAGTGGGACACACCTCTCACTCACTCACATAGAACGAGACGGAGAATGGTCATAAATCTTAGGCGCGCAAGTGCAGCACATTGTAGCGGAATAACGGGGACGGCCAACCAGCCATTGGAAAAAATATGTTACACAAAACCCAAGGTCAAACACCTTAATGTTTACAAACAAAAACGCGTGCGTTAGTAACAGCACGATAGTGACGGGACATAAAAGTATGTCATCACAAATGTAAATTAAGAATGAATAAATGAAAACGTATTAAGAAGACGATTTTAAGAATGTTTGAAAATGTAATGATGAAATTAGATAGTACTGAATAAAATACATTAAATACATTGGTTGTATGGGAATACATAAACCAAAGAAAATAATTAAAGATGAATATTGATGAATGAAGAGTAGAAGATTAATGAATGAAATTAAAACAAAGCCACGTATGAGCTTGTACAACATACGGCAAATTAAAGTGCATTAAGCGTATCATGAGCCAGCGAACGGAAGTATAGATAACACGAGTGGTAGCGACGACTCCCGGCGACCAGCAGAAGACATAGTTTAGGTAATTTGCTCGCGCGGCCAGTCCAGCTAACCAAATAATGATATGCATTTTACTTGTTGTGTTTAGTCTGTATTTCAATGCTAACTGTGTTTGTGATCAGCACATAATTGTCATTCGTTATGTTAATTAGACGTATAAATATCAACATATACAGAAAGTGATTTGTGAAATGTACCATGTGTCAGAAGGACAGTGTAATACTATGACACAGGACACCAAAGACGTTAATAATTATGAATAATAACTTGTTAAAATGTAGAGACTCGAATAATTTGTTTATGTAAATAATAATTCAAAATGGACGATTGTTTTATAACTTTAAGAGTATGCATCACGAAGTATGCTGATTCCTTAACTATTTAATTAATATGTATGTTTCTTTTACCAATGTAATCATTTATAACATGTTACGAATTGACCATATGTATATATTTGTTAGTATCAACTGTATTCTAGAGACAGTAATGACAAGTTTAAAAGTATTTTATTGCTATATAGGTCATCGACATAAGATCGATTAATATAATGGGTAGCTAATCTACAGCTTATCTAATACATTGTGTATAAAGAATAACGAGACAAACTGTCAAATGGACAAACGTCCATGTCTTAAATTCAATTATTTACTCGAAATCGTATTGTACAGTCCGCATATGGACAGACAAAGTGTAAAAATGCGTTCATTCACTCAGATGTGCGGCAATAAATTCATATGACCATATAAAACATTAAGATGGGGAATAACAATTAATTGCTTCCTATGAGAGATAGATGTCAGTCAACCATGTCCATTCCGAAGCAGACATCCACGACTGGGACAGAGCGCAGAAATTGGATCAGATGTCTCCCGAAGTCCAACATCCAATCCAATTTGGGGACAATGTAATGATCGAAATTTTAAAAAAATTTTAATTCCTCGATCAAGTGACACGTTCCCACACTCAAGTCGACGGACACAAGCCCAGGTCGTAAATAATGACGAATCGAGGGCACGTCAAACCCGACGACAGAGCGAAGACAAAGAAAAAATGTCTGAGCACTGCACACAATGAGTATTTCAAGGCGTCACTGACAGCTAGCCGTTTGTCAAAATTTACAGCACCCAACAATCTGAAACAAAGACTTCGTCCAGCTGCCGAGTTACACGGAATCGAGATGGAACGCCTGCTGTGGAAGCAAAGTGTAACTGCTCAATTATGAAAGGCTTTACTATGTTACAAAGGAAGTACAGAGCAATTTTAACGGAGAGATAGACAATAGACGTAACTCAGTGAATACTGCCAGTGTACCCTGCACAGCGTGAAAACACATTCTTGACAGTTTACTGAAATTTACGACTGAAAAGTAGAATTTCACCGAAATGAAGACAACGAAGGGTTGATAATCGGCGGAACGAACGTCGTGGAACTTAGACAATTAACCAAGACCTGGAGTCTGTTAACAAAAGCTCAGTCAGAACCTTAGGGAAAGTCTAAACAAAGGATAACAGAAGGCCATGAAATTGTCCTAATTTCTTAGAATCTGTGCTACGCTCGTCACATGAAACACTCCGGGGATGACGACGACCAACCAGCATCAAGCATCTTCTAAGAGAGCTCGTGGAGAGAGTAGGAAGGGTTCGGCCGACGAATCGTGAAACAGTGGATGAGATCTACAGAAGGGTAGGAATTTGTACGACCAATCAAGAGCCCTAGAAGGCGTAGAGATCGAAACTTAGACTTATGGGTAAGATGTTCCAATAAAACTGTTTGGCGAAGACGCGGAGCGGGCAGTCAAGTAGTTAATCGAGAGTCAGTAATTTTCAATCGGGCAGTCAAGTAGTTAATCGAGAGTCAGTAATTTTCAATCGGGCAGTCAAGTAGTTAATCGAGAGTCAGTAATTTTCAATCGGGCAGTCAAGTAGTTAATCGAGAGTCAGTAATTTTCAATCGGATAGTCAAGTATTCAATCGAGTAGTCAAGTCGTTCAATCGAACAGTTAGTCGCAGTTAACAGTCAGTCGGTAGTCAAGAGTATGTAGTTAATAGTAGCAGTTGGTAGTCGCAATTAATAGTCAGAAGTTAGTGCGTACGATAGACAGACGATTGATTATGTCGACCGACCGGATTCACTAATTTGTAAATTCATAAGTGAACAAAGACATCGGTATAGTCACACTTATACACAATTCTGTGCGGAAATATAAACTATGAGTGCGTACGGGACTTGAAATCTCAACTGACGCGCACATAATAATATACTAATTAACATTTAAAGTAGAACAGTGAGTGTCACCTCAAACATTCTCACATCAAAACGTATCACCATGTTGAACAATTAGTTGAATAAACTATACCAAACAATTAAGCACGCAGTACGCGATACACCCAAATAGACGGCACAGTTAACCATGTACACAAATATGGCAAACTTTCAGAACAATTCAAGTTAATGACAACATTAACACCTCACTATTTGAACTCCGGACACTCGACATCAGCGGGTTACCACAATACCATACACATGACGGGAGTGGAGATTTAGTGGAGTGAAGTGAAATTATCAGTGCTCTGCGTAACAGTGATTATGATCTTCGACGAATCATCTAGAAAGTGTCTTCTCACGACGACGGAATTGGATAAACACTCTCAAAGATAAGCTTTATGTCTACTTAATCTTAGTAGTATATACTACACTACTGTTCTGTTGCCTCTTTTCAAAGAACTAACCCCAAGAGAATAATTACATATGAGTCATATGAATCATAAAATCTATAAAATAACACTAACGTAATTCGTTATCTGAGAAATAATGAACGCATTTTAGGTAGGAATAAGTATAATTGTTGATTGTTTATTATTCGTGTATGTTTTATATATGTGCATTATTTACTGCATTTGAATGTACCATGTGTTTATGTTTCAGGAAACATCGTATAAATTGAATAATTGTATTTATATCATGTGCTTTAATATGTATGTAATTTGCAGGATATAGTTACTTATTTCAGTAAGATGTGTAATAAATAAGTAGTTAATTTACAGTATTCATGCGTTCATTATTGAAATTTCACCTTTGTTATTGATGTATTTTCATTGTAAGTATTACACTAAAAATCTCATAACTTATGCTAAACATCAATGGATACAATAAACTCGACCATTGAAACGTCTGATTAATAGACTCATAAAATCGTATTTAATCAGACACTGTGTTGAGTCAAATCTGACGAATAGAAATAATTTTAGATATATCAATTTTAACGTATTACATAAATCTTTAATTAATATGATTCATAATTGTTGAGTAATTAATCCGCGCAGATAATTAGCACAGATTAATATTCACTAGATGTAAATGGTTTACACAATTAATTACCACAGATGTAAATTATATTTACACCACTAAATGTAAATGGCTGCACAACGCTTGGCATTAAATGTAAATGGCATCCAGCTTTAGGGCGAGATACATATGAGAAAGTGATAAACTCACATAAAATACCACTAGTCCCATTTACTAAATGTAAATCATTTATATCACGATTAGCATAATAAATAAACCCCATTTATGCTAACTATAAAATGTTAGATAATAAGATAAATTAACATTTAGTGTGACATTTTATAAAAATTATTGCAGTGAATGCAAAGGACATTTAATTGCTATTAATTGATTTATATGGTAATAAGTTAAAAGGACAAAGTGAGAAAAATGGACACTTAAATCAGATAAGTGATAATATTTAACGAACTAGATAGTGAGTGAACTTTATTAATGTGAATGTATGTAATTAGTAGGTTAGGATTATAAATGATGTTATCATGAAGTAGGTCAATCATTGAAACTAAATGTTAGACGTATATGTAAATTATTAAGATAATTACAGTTAACGTAGCGATTGTGTCAATTAACAATCTAATTTTAAAATAATAGTTTAAAAGATTTTATTGGTAAGATCATTAATAGTGCACAAAGGTGTATATGTATAGGAGATTTTCTTTGATATCATGTAAAGGTTACATTGAACCGCCTAACTGTTTGATAATATCTTGTGAATATGATATTTTAGAAGGTAAGATCTTATTCAATTGATGAAATTATTTAATTGCTTATGGAATTTATGACTTATCTTATAAATTATAAAGATAAAGTATTTATATGTCAATTCGACAATGTGAAATGCGTTCAGCTATCCCAAATAGCTGGCAATAAATTCAGAGGACTAATTAAAACCAAAAGGGGGTGTACCACTGGTCATATAAGCTTTTGAAAGTAGGTTATTGTGTATACCTGCCCCGAAGAAGATGGACACGGCGAGGCGACGTACAGGGCGCAGAATTTAGATTTGAGTTGTTCCCAGAGGTCACATCGTCAAATCGAAATTGAGGACACTGTAACGAGCAGAAAATTTTAAACATTTTTTAAATTCTCACCTCGGCAGAGTACGTTCACACGAGGCAAGTGTCAACGACTTATGGTGGAGCAATAAATAAGGAGTAATGAGAAGGTGTCAGTGAAGCGTTGCTGACTTGACAATAGAAACGCATTAAGTTCTATCCAACTATAGAATTTGGTGGCGTAAGATGACAGGGAAAGTTTCGTCCAGAATTATTGCTCTCCGCAGCTGTAACAAAGTAAGGAGGACATTCACACCCGTACCAAGAATTGTAGCAGATGTGGCCGTATTACGTCAGTAGACGATAAGCGACAAAAACAAGTAATGCTCCATACTACAATGAAACGGAAACGCTGCACCTTAAGTAACAATACTGGAAGATAGGCTGACAAAAACTAAAGTCATGTTACACAGCTGGAGGTATCGTCTAATTGACAGACAAGAATTTACGAAGGGAAAGTTAGAGTGACTTCAACGACCAGCAGATGTTCGAAATTAGTAATAGCCAGAAAAAAGGGGTAAGAGCATAGAACAATACGCCAGGAAGACTGTAAGTACAGATAATGGGAATCTATAGAAACGCAGAGTTTACTCAGACAATAGGCTGTTAGACAAATTGTTTATAGCCCTAGTTTCTTCGAAGCGGGTCAACGATCGTCTAGCTGGAGAGCAGGGAGACCTACGGACCTATCAGAGACCTTCAGCCAGCGAGAAATTTGATGGTGAGGGATGTTTCCATAGCAACTGAGGCGAAGAACCTATCGAAAGAACTATGACGTCGGATTTTGACAGAGTGGGACAGTATTTTCCGAGAAAATCAAAAACTGACCAATCTCGAAAAGAAGTGGGCGTGAAGCGCGCCAGAGACAAAATTTTGAGTAGGGACGAATTAATAAAACTAGCTGTCCAGGAAGACGGAGGGTCAGTGGTACTCAATTTTTAGTCAGTTATACTCAATTTTTACGCAGTCATACTCAAAATTTTAGTCAGTCATACAGAATTTTCAGACAGTTTATATTTCAATTATTAAGTAGTTTAACTTCAAGTGCGAGAGACGGTACATCATAAACTTTCCATTGTTACTCGAATCATTCGGAAGTTAGATAAATAACAAGGAACTTAAAACGTAATAATACATTCATATCGCGGTAGTGAACTTTACCGGAGTGCGCATTAACGGACTTAGTGAAATTTACACCAAGTGAACAATCAGACCGTTACACTAACAGACAGCATCACTAAACGATATACAACTTAGTGGAACTTAATATTGTGTATCAACAACATAATGAACACGAAACATTAAACAAACTAACCAATTATAGGATCGTTTGTGGATGCAGTGACAAATGAAACTAGACATGTTTATTGACTTTAAAAACGAACACACAGCAAACACAGTAAGATAGAACATTGATTGAACACTAAACTTCAATTACCCACACCTATACAACACCTACGCGAGTGGTCGGAAGAATAAAGTGATAAGTGGCAGTGATAAAACAACTAACGACGGAATGTATCTACGAGCCATTTCCATCACCAGAACGAGACTACGTCAACAACTAATGGATATTCACTAACCAAGTAACCATTATTATAATTACTTCTAATTTGTAACTTCTACTGACCTGGTTTCTTTCAAAGAATTCACACCTGAGAAATTATTAAGAAAAGTAATGAGTAAAATTGAAATAAGTAGTTAATGAACGTATAAACAAAAGCTTATTTGGGATTTAATGAACGCATTAAATAAGTAGAATATTGAATTGTAACATCATTTGATTTATATATGTATGTATGTTTTCTTTATTTCAGCATATATTGAGATATATCTTTGTTTATTATAATATGTATGTATTTCAGGTACAGCGACGTATTCTATGTACTATTATAATATGTCATAAATGATAATTAAACTAGTATTTTAGTTAACCAGAAACATGCGTTCATTATTACCAATGCAACCCGAATATTGACTTAAAGTTTGAAAGAATGCAAATAGATTTAAGAGTTTCTTATGTTCAATTAAATAAATGATATCACGTATGTGTTGATGAACGTAGATAGTTAGAATCATCATTAAAATTAAATTATACACATACTTGTCAGTGATCGTTAAATTTATATATTTAATAATTAATTTATTGTGCTATCAATACGCATATTAAATATTATGTTATAAATGGCGTCCAACTTAAGGGCTAGATAAATTTAAGAAATTATTAAATTAACACATTAAGTAACTCAATCGCGGTTAGCACAATAGATTTTATAACTAATTCACGTTTTAAAATGTACAAGTGAATACACACATACGCACCCGCGCGCGCGCGCGCACACACACACTCAATACACAAACACGTTCAGTCAAAAAATTGTTCTGTTGTGTTTGACATTTCTTTTGTATTCATACACAGGTCCTGATGTTGACAATAAACATTGTCGAAATGTCGACACAAATAATTTACAATTTGTGTTATATTTTTTGACCGATCCTCACAAACCCTTCCCTGGAAAAATACTGATTAGTCTTAACTTGTTTTTTTCTCATGTATGAAGCTGACTCAACCGGACACCCCTCCAAGGCCATGTTTTAGATACACCACTGGGTGGCGGTGGTGATAATGACGAAGATATTTTACATCGATTATCTGAACTATTGACAGTTATGATTAGTAGGCCTATGCTAAGTCTAATACATTTTTTAACTTTTCATCGTTTTTAGAGCCAATTTCAAACCCCGTTGGCAAGAGGGAACGGAAATATTTGACAGAGGCAGACCCCTTCTTCCGGAGCCACTGAATCGGTGTTTCTTCATTTGCGTAAACAGTAGGTTGACAGCTGAATGCAGGCATGAAGGTTGCAGGGGATGAATCTCATCCCTTACGTCTGCTTAGCTTATTTCTATTCAGCACTGCACTAGCTGTATATTTTAGTTCATAGTACATCTAAAATAATTAGACATAAAACGCCTGTCTGGTTCAGGTTGCGCTGTATCAAAAGATCTCATTGCGCATGCGTAGCTTTGACGTGTTGTTTTCGGACCAATTATGTTGTGTTGAGTACAGCGACATGGATGGTGTATCACATGGTTGTGTATCTCATCTTACACCCAACTTCCTGCACTGCCCCTCCCCTACGATCTGCGCGAACCGTTTCATGTCTGGCTATTTCATATGTATACTTGTTGCGTGCTCTACTTAGAATTGATTGCAGACAGACAACAGTCCGGTGCTCATCGAAGTAGTATGAATATATAACGCGCATATTATACGCGAAGAGCAGAATAGACCACTGTAAAACGTTATAACGTGCGATCAGACTGGACCCGTATGACAAACAATAGGTTTAGAGTAGGGTGGGCCGAAAAAAGTCAACTTTATCCGATCAAAAACGGGTATGTCTCAAAAGTTGTATTTTAGGGCTAGGAAGAACAGCGTAAAATATTAATTCCGAAAAATAATATCTTCAGTCTGCGCAACTGCCTTAAAAATTCGATTTTTTACCAAAAAATTGAGAATTTCCGAAATTTTTTTTATTAACTTCTTGAAGGTGGACGAAGATCGGGTGATGCTTAAAGTTATGTTAAATGTCACCACATATAGCTAAAAAAATATTGAACCCGTAATATAACTTCTTTTGTTTGCGCATAAGCCCTAAATTTTACAGATTTTTTGAGAATTTCGAAAAGAGTACGTTTTTGGTGTAGGTTATCTTATTAGTTTTTTAATTATTTAATAATCCCACAGTTTAGTTTCAAACTCTATGTCATAAACAGTAAACACTATGCAACTTTTCGTTATTTCAAACAGAACTACCCAGGACTCACCACGAGGAGGTGGTTGCATGTCGAGTCCCACCCGTGCCCTCCCAACCACCCAACCATGAGAGCACGCTAACTTCTCTAAGCCTTAAATTCCTTCTTTGATTCAAACTTTGGTCTTATTGTTCTGTCCATCAATCTTGCTCTAATTACTCCGTCCCTCTTTGTTTCATCACAAACTTGTTGAGATGACTTTGTCACTTCTTTGACTGCCCTTTCGACAGCTTGAGTGTGTGATAGTAATTTTACTTATGTCAGATACACCATTCGCCTGGATTCTGTTTAGATCTTCTTCTGATAAATGCATTGTTACAGGTGGTTCTGTTACATTTATAGATTGCAACAAGATCATGTCAATGTAGTCTGTGTCAGAAAAGTTTATCTTTGGAATCTTGAACTGCCTAACACAAGCAGATTCTGCAATGTTCGACTTATTTCGAGCTGCCATGATTCGTCTGATGGCGAGCTGCCGGATTGTTTTTCTGCTGTCAGTTAGCACTGCAACTATCACATTTTCTGGGTGTGCGAAATAACTATTGTTTTGTAAACAGTTATACACCACTTTCTTGTGTTTATCTTGCATGTATGACGAAAATTGTATCATTTTCTACAGATTATTTGCTCCATCTTTTAGTTTTGGATTACATTTTATTGTAAACCAGCTTAGAGCATACACTTTCACAACGTAGTTTGTCATTTCTTTTAATGTTTGTGATGGTGAATCTGAAGCAATATACAGTCGCAAAATCCGGTTGGCAGTAGTTACCCATCTGGCATGATTCAGCATTCCTGGACTTCCATCTTCGAACCCAGGTGGACATTCTCCAACGGAAACTATTCTACATATGCCAAACATGTATTTCTCTGATCTGTGCTCAATTCTTTTTTTAGATCCGGAAATAAGACTCTTGATCGGTCTAAACTTTACAGGTGGTAACTTGTGACAGTTAACTAGGACTTGCCCAATGGGGCCACTATAACCGCTAGGACCAGATGTTTCGCCATCTAAACATTCAAAAAGATGTCTAAGCGGAAGTTCGTTTGCATGCAGCTGGCATACTACCCATTGAAGTGGTCTGCCGAGTTTCTTTTCCAGGATACTGATAACGCCATTGTTTTTTCCAACATTTGTTGGACAACCATCACATCCAACATAAACAAGCTCGGACAAACTAATGTTTTTCTCAGTCATATATTCTAAAATTGAGTTAGCAATGTCAACAGCTTTTCCTGATAAGGGTTTTATATGTCCAATATATTTTGAACCAAGCTCTTGTATGAGTGATAAGTGGTCTTCTTGACATACTCGCCGGTGCTTTTTACCATCTTCACTTGTCTCTATATATAAAGTTTTATCGATTCTACCATCAAAATACAAAGCTTGCAACACTGTTTCCTCACTAAAATCATTGTTTAATATCAGGCTGCGGATTTTCTCTCTTTCACGTCTGACTTTATTTTTGTAGTAGCTGTAGATGTAAATTCATCATCACCATTCATGCTAATGTCCATTAACAATGCTGACGCCAAAGAAGCTGCAGGCCTGTCTGATATCCCGTATCTGTCACAAGTTCTAGCAAAAGTGCTTATATTTAATCTAGTTTGCACATCAGTGTTTGTTTGAGAAGAGTTTTGTGGACAAACAATTTGATCTGCATCAGGACATTCATCCGAGTCAAGATCGGAGTAGCTTTCTGGTTCAACAGAATCATCATTTTCTTTTTGTATCTTACTTTGTCTAGTAGAATGCCCTTTTTGTTTCCTGACTTCTCTTTTTCGAATGCGTGATGTAATTTTGCCATCAATGTTTCCTATCATCATCAGCCGATCTGCTCTTTTGTCTGTTAAAAATTCATGTTCTAATTGCGGCACTTTTTTCCCGCACACAGTTGCAAGAGCTTAAATCACTACACTTACAAGCACAGACATCAAGTAGTTTACTAGATTTTCCCAAAAACTCTGAGAGCCGTTTTTTAAAATTATGTTTATATTGGTCTCTTTCAAATGATTTGTTTAAGCCTTGCATAATATCTATGCTTTTTTTCAACATGTCTTTCATTGTTCTGTAAGACACTACCGGAATTGATGATTTCTGCCACAGCGATTGCACTTTATGCGCATTGCGCACACTAAAGAAGTTATATTACGGGTTCAATATTTTTTTAGCTATATGTGGTGACATTTAACATAACTCTAAGCATCACCCGATCTTCGTCCACCTTCAAGAAGTTAATAAAAAAAATTTCGGAATTTCTCAATTTTTTGGTAAAAAATCGAATTTTTAAGGCAATTGCGCAGACTGAAGATATTATTTTTCGGGCTTAATATTTTACGGTGTTCTTCCTAGACCTAAAATACAACTTTTGAGTCATACCCGTTTTTGATCGGATAAAGTTGACTTTTTTCGGCCCACCCTAGTTTAGAGTGAACTGGTAAAAAATTTACAATTTGTTGGAACATCTCATAGCGTGTGTTTTTTGTGCATCCATGTGGTGAACAAGGACGGGAATAATAGAGAATGTCAATGACCTTGACCTGTACGATCTCAAAAATACGTCGCCAAGAGAAGAAGCGTATCCACACGCGCGCGCGCACACACACACACACACACACACACACATACACACGACTGACCTTGACCCGTATATTCTAAAAGAGATATGATAATCTATTAGTTTGTAAGAACTATTCGTTATTGTAGTTATTACAAGTTACAGGTTCCAAGTAACACATTTCTGATAAATTATTTTGTTTTAAAACAATTATTGGAAATGAATAAGCGAAGAATATTACAAAACTTAAAGGCGTGCTTAATTTGTCGATTAATAAGAAAACGATTGCTGTTTTAATTCAAAATAATAATGTTCACCGGACATCACAGTCATTTAGCATTACATAAGTGGAATCAACTAGGAATGAAAAGAAGACATTATAGTATATTAAAAAGAAAAGTTAAAAAGGGAAATGCTATTAGTTCTAGAGTGCACGTTGTTGATCGAAGAACTCGATGTCCGAACAGAACAACAAACATGTACGAATCAGCAACATGTAGGTATTACGACGCCACACTGAGATTCCAGATGTTATCGAATGCGGGTGCAGTTCGAATTATTTTTCACTTTAATAAATATACGTTTTTCGGAGTGTTTTCCTCTGTGCCGTTACAGTAATTTTCTATTCGTGCTGAACACTCGGATTTGATAATTCTGGAAGCATTGTCGAGTGTCGTTCCCTCTAATATTAATGTGTCCGTGCTTATTGTATGATAACTTTTACATCTTCAGATAGCTAAAATATCAGTAGTAATAATAATAATAAAACTTTGCCCGTTTTTAGTGGCGTATCTAGAATTTGGCCTAGGGGGGTCCGGGGTCGAGTCGGATTCATACAAAAGAAAAAAACAAGTAAAGACTAATAAAAAATTCTATCTTTAAAGTGGTTGAAAAACGTATGATATCAACCTGAAATCAGTCCCATTAAAGTAAACGGTATAACAAATAAAAACGTTTATTGAAACATAGTTTAAAAGATAGGCCTACTTATTGACTGAACTGATTTTACTAGGCCTATATTTCATATTTCAGACGTAGGCCTCCTATACGTAAATACTGTGTAATAAACTTTTTAGTACAGTATATTTAAAAAGATTTACTACTATATTAGCCAACACAGCTGAAAAAAAATAAAACAGCCTACAAATTAAGCGATTAACATAATTCGTCAACTTTTTTCGACCCTCTGGGGAGGGGGGAGTCCGTCCCGTTCGTCCCTCCCCCCATAAATATGCCCCTGGTTCTATAACAGAAACGGATGTACAGATTGTAGGTAGTTAATTATCAAACTTTATTGTAGACTGCAAATGTAAGTTAACATTTACTGTAACATCTGTCCAGTGCTAAGTACACGAGAAAACCGATCAAACCAAAAGTCAAGTCAGCACGTATGGAACTACCGCTGTTTCGAGACCCAGATGGAGTGTTATGTTCCACGAAATAAAAACCGCAAGTAAACTCGAAAGCCGACCAGCCTCCATTATGAGAAACGATGAATCGGTTCTAGATAAACAACGATGAGACGCACACACACAAAATTGTATTTAATCGTTGGGTAAACAGAACGTCTCGTGTGCGAGGTTATCGGTGAAAATATTTACACTCATAACGTAACGATTCAATAATATTTTGATGTTTATTGTTTGCCTGAACAACAGACTTCAATTTTGTTACTTACGCGTCGCACGGCCACGGGCTCGCGCGCGACGGCTACAAGCATACTGTAAACACTCCAAATATATCATACACACATTAGTTTCAACTTTACTGTCACTAACATCCGTTAGAATGGTGTGTTAAAGCGCAAGAATCTTTACGTCGAAGGATATCAACGATAGCCTATACTTACGTTTTAACGAACGAATCTTTAATGGTGGGTTTTCAATAAGCGGAACGTTATTTTGGAATCTATCGATCTTGAAAGGTTACAAATAAAGCAACATTTCAGTTTCCCCCAAGCAACAGTTTTCAGTATAAATTATACTATAGACATAGACATAGACACAGTACATACGCCAGTATAATTTCTGTATAAAATACATCTAACACTACTCTAGAAGCCAGTAAAACTTTCTCATAATGACGATTGCGATAGAAAGTGGTACGATTACAAATCCATGAAAGTTACAATATCACACTTGAAAAAATGCAAATCCTGAAAAAAACAAACAAACGATTAATGCAAAAGAAAAACAACATGACGGTGGGTTACTATTTTTATTTATTTTTTTATAGTGTATATATGATAGCTATATACTCTATTAAACTGAGAGTAGATCCACGTATTTCTCAGTAACAGAAGAAATTCATTTATGTTGTTATTTTATTTGTAAAGAGAATAGCTACATTTAGTTGTGACGTAAAAGTATTCATGATCTGTTTATTACTAAAAATTACTCTTACTTGTCCCACCGAAACATTGTCCCACGCATGGAAGTAATTATATTTAAATTTGTGTGAATAAATTGATAGGGCTATTAATGATTTTTTTTTCATTCATCTGGCGCTACAGCCTACGACGAGCCCTGCTGCCAGCCTCCACCTCCAATCCCCGATACCCATCCGCCTGAGGCCATCTTCTACGTCCTCCTATTAATGATTACAAATTGAAAAATATTTATTTGATTTTGCAATAATACAACTGGTGAACGCATGTAACGAAATGTGTAACGAGAAAATGTTTTGCTTCGACGTGAGTTTCCTTAACTGTTGCTTCTGTCTATTATACCAATGCTTTCCTCCAGCTAATGAGCGTTAGAGACACTCAAACGGTTGATCATTGACATTGAACTTGAACATTAACGAACGCATGTAACGAAATGTGTAACGAGAAAATGTTTTGCTTCGACGTGAGTTTCCTTAACTGTTGCTTCTGTCTATTATACCAATGCTTTCCTCCAGCTAATGAGCGCTAGAGACACTCAGACGGTTGATCTTGACATTGAACTTGGACATTCGACGGGCTTTCTTTTCTGGTCAGATCAGAACCCGATTTGCCTTGCAAATTAAAAGTGTACTATACATTGTTCCTCCTTCCGCTTTCCTGTTAAATCTACAATTACAATTGTATCGCCTATTTCGTTCCGCTTAATTTTTGCCAGCGTGAACAAACGGTTGTCAGTACAAATGCCTCGTCTGCTTCATGATTTTTAGTATTTGCAGTAGGACAACCAGAAGTGCCGACCCTCCCCCCCAATTCCTATGACGCTTGCCCCCCAATTTTATAAAAAAAACCCCTCCTTTTTCTGACAAGACCTTTTCTCTCTTTTAGGCCTACAGTAAAATTTCTTACCTAAACGATTAAAGGCTTTCTAACTCAAACCTATTGCAAATTTACCGAAAAATAACTCAGACCTATTACCGAAACGATATAGTGATTGTAGGTAGTTATAAACTAAAAAAATAAGGATTTCTAATAATGAATCACAAATTAATATTTTCAGTAAAACGTGATTTGTTTTACAATACCAGTATTCTATGACTTTATTGAAAAGATACTTAGTTTTGCAACTTAAACGTCTCACTTAAATCTGTTTTTATCGATAAAATGCTATAAAAAGTTTAAGGTGTCCCCGTGTGGCGAGTCGACAGTCTGCTGTTCGATGCTCGACAAGAATACGTTGTAAGTTCGTATATCTCTGGATACGAATCAGGCATCACTTCCATGCCGGCCATTGGTTGTGTCGATGAACTGCATTGACTGTAACAAAGTATGTCTGTTATCTCTAACTAGATTCGGCGGCACATTTCTCTTATATGTTCCTCAGCTTCCTTATCGACCTACGGCATCCTCAATGCTTGCCACAAGCTGCCACACGGTGACACCTTGAACTCGATTTGTAGCCTGTTTGAAGCATCGAGTAGAAGACTAAATCCTTTTTTCCGTGCACACCGCGCCTACAGCCCGCTCGAAAAAGTCAACTGGGTAGATTTATTGTGCGCCTGATATATGTCCTTTATAAATTTTTTACAGTTTCGTAAAATTGGGGAAGATTTTTCATGCAACAGTAAAAAAAAATTCCCTCCCAAAATTTTCTAAATGTCGCCAATGGCGACACGATCCCCCCTGTAGGCACCCCTGAGGACAACAAACCAACACACTTAATTAAATTAATCCAACAATCTCTCTCGAAAGTAGAATGTAAAGTTAAAGTGCAGAAAACCGTGTCACCTTCCTTCACAACTCGAACTGGACTCCGACAAGGAGATAGTCTGTCATGCTTGTTATTTAATTTAGCAGTATAAAAAGCGATAAGAGACTCCTAAATAAAAACAAGAGTTACGATCCTAAACAAAGGTTTACAACTTTTAGCATACGCAGATGATATTGATCTAATTGCCAGGACAAAACGAGATCTCATTAGTGCCTTTACAGCATTAGAGGAAGCCTCAAGGCTTCAAAACATACAGGCTGAGGTGGGTTGAACGCATAGAGAGAATGGAGGAAGGACAGCCTACGAAAGATAATTTCTACCAGAAACAATGAGTAGTAGAAAAAAGGGAAGACCCCGGAGTAGATTCAAAGACCAGATACAGGAGGACCTCAGAAAGTTGAACATAAGAAACTGGAAAGCCAGGGCACGCAACAGGGAGGAATGGAATCGACTCTTGGAGAAAGCCAAGACCCACCCAGGTTGTAGACCCACGGCTGATGATGATGAGTAGGGCAATAAATTTAAATTACTCTCACGCCTTTATTGCAACTTATTTTTATAGTTCTTATGAAATTATTTCCGATGCATACTCGAACTCTGTGATGTTCTCATCTATATTCTTGTTGGTAATATAAATCCTATATTTCCAGCCTTCCACACTTGTAATACACCGTGTTTCTGCTGCAAGACATTTTCTCTGCTTTAACTTTCTTTAGTTCCTTCTTCAAAGCGTTTAAGAAGGAATATTATTAATCTTCAATACTTTTCATAGGGACAGTGAAGTGTCACATGTGCTTGGTAATGAAGCGGAACGGTTGTGAACATTAAAATAAATTGTTTAGGGCCCAAAGCGGGTGTGACGCGAACATATGCTTTCATAGAAGAGAAATGCACCAACCTCTCCATCCCAACTCCACTCTCACCTACACGTCGGTGGACCCTGTTACGCCGACCAATACACTCCAAGGTTGTGGTAACCAATCCCTTTGCCGGAGTAGATCGGTAAGCAAACGAGAGGTAGGGGTTCTGTTAGGGCATTTGGAGGTATCCTGGACCTTAGCCTGGTAGGATGGTGCACATCGGCAGCAGGGTGTGCATCTAGTGTGGATGCAAAGGAGGCTATAGTAGCCCCTGTTAGGGCATTTGGAGGTATCCTGGACCTTAGCCTGGTAGGATGGTGCACATCGGCAGCAGGGTGTGCATCTAGTGTGGATGCAAAGGAGGCTATAGTAGCCCAACGGCTGCATACATGGGCTGAGTCAGTTAGCTTACTGCGACCGGGCAGAGAGAGCTCGTCAGCTGAGGTGAAAGCAACTCTCTAGGGGAAGAGGACCCCGAAATCAAAGTTCCTGGTCCTCCAGGTTGGGGGTTGGGTCGGATAATTCACATATCCCATCTGTGGAACTCTTTTATGTGCAGAAACCTATCAGTTTCTCAGCCGGTCAGTTGTCTGCACTTGACCGTGACAACTGGCGGAGGCTGTTAAAGGAGGCACTGTTAATGGGTTGTCGCGCCGCTGAAAAAGAAGAAGAAGAAAGGAGGGCAATGAAGGAAAATAAAATGCAAGAGATATATAGAGAGAGATGACAGTTCTTTTGATTTCGAAGAATTTTATTTTTATTTATTGTTAATAAACTATTAAAAATAGACACACACACAATAGGTGGTTCTCAAATTCTTATTTGGAATGCACACACATACGCATGCAGTTGCAGATATAAAGAACAAAAGATCAAAGTTTTCAGATTGTAGAGACATACCGAGCGCGCACAACAATGTTTATCTGAAACTTTTTGATAGTCTGATCGATGTACTTGAGAAAGCTCTTCACATGAATTCGTTTCAGACACGTATGATTCATGGTGGAAGTAACGCATTCAGGTCAAGTGTTGATTGTTTACTCGGCGTAGATAGGCCTAAAGTCGTTGTAGTAAACAGTTTCTAGAACAAACAAACGAATAACCGCGCGTGCAAAAAAAAAAAATATACTGCAAACAATGTTTTTCGGAGAATTGTGTTTTACTTATTGTAACTTGAATTTCTAGGTAAGGATACTGTTCGACTTCGACGGTAAGCGACCATTAGGAAATGAGAGTGCACTTTACAGGATCGTTATCTAAACCTTGCACTGAATTATCGTGTATTACTGCGCTTCGCAAGGTTTCACTTAGCGGCCTGACAAATGGTAAACAATAATAATTAATGGGTATGACAGCTAGCAGATGTCATTAGTTAGCCGTCAAACATTTGGCGCCTTTTGTGTTAAAGCAGAACACAGGCATGTGTCGTCCGCTGATATACGGTAATAATTGACAGAGAGTTTCGTCGTAACTCTCTTTCTTAATTGTGGTTTTACCTTTTGATTTATTAAAATGCATATTGCACATAAAACAATGCTCTACGTGTCATGTTCTGTCAATTAAATACATTGTATCATAGCGCGGGAAACGGCTGTGCGGCAGTACGCAGCGCGACCGCTGAATGCATTTGTACGATTGGAAACCAATAAAGATAGATCATAGCGAGTTAGATCAAAATTAAATTTGAATCTTTCTGTACAATTCAGTCCCTTAATGTATTAATCTATCTTGAATAGGGGAAAAGTTTCTAGCAGGCTACTTTTTACGCCTTACGACTGAAAAAATTAAAATTTGATATGACATTTTATTTTGTATTTTGTTATTACAAGCATATTATTAAATTCACATGAGATGTACAACGTGTACATGATCTGCAGTACATGTACAAAATCCAGGCCCGGTTCCAGGGAGGAGCGAACCGTACCACCGCCCAGGGCGGCAGATTCCGGGATGTTAAGTTTTGAAATTGAGGGGAAAAATAAAATTATTCACTTAATTTCGTCACAGTATGTAAGATCAGTAAGAATTACTTTGTGTATAAAGTCAGCGGAGTTTAACGAAGAGTCGAAAGAACGTAAAGCTGGCAATGAGCGCAGTCATTCCTACTCGTCATTTGAAGGCAATCGCCTTATGTTTAGAGTGGATCTAGTGTGCGCAAATGTGTTCACAGTTAAAATAGGGAGGGGGCGGCACTCATAAATACTGCACAGGGCGGCAGAAGCGCTTGGGCCGGCCCTGACGAAATCAATTTTGTTAAGGAGCAAGGACGTCTCACGTAAGGACAGTTTATATTTTAATACGTACTAAATCCAGTGTGCGATGGTTTTATCACGTTTTTTATTTTTACCGTCTCGGTGTTTGGGCTAAATTAATTTAAAATATACAAAAATACAGCCTAACAAATCAATTCGTATGGTTTCCCTGTTATATGGGGATGGCATAGTTCTTATTCAATAAAATGAGGATGATTTACAAAGCGCTGTTTCAGTTACAAGAAGTGGCAAGAGAGTAGACTACTCACTGACAATTTCAGTAAGATAGACCAAAACCATGGCCTTTAAAGATAAATATCCAGTGAGGAGTAAGATAGTTATAAACAGCAGCACTTTAGAACAAGTAAGGTTTCAAATATCTCAGCTGTGCAGTAAGCTATGAATCTGAATATGATATAAGAGAGAAGATAAATAAATGTAGGAATATTTGTGGTTACGATTCATAGAAATCTTAGAAGTAAATCAAGACACAGCACAAGGATTCAATTTTATAAGACAATTGCAATACCCACGTTGATTTATGCGAGTGAGCCGTGGGTTATGACAAAAAAGGAAAACGGCAAGATTCAGAGTGCTGAAATGCAGTCTCTTCGAAATACTTTAATTATACATTGCAAAATAGAATAAGGAATGAAGATATGAAAGCAGAACTCGAAGTAAAGGACATAAATGAAATAATTTCAATTTACAGAAGACAATGGTTGGATCATCTGCAAAGAATGAGAGAGGATCGTTTGCCGAAAGCGGCACTGAACTATAAAGCCTTTGGTTGAAGAGACGTGGGTCGTCCGAGGATGAGATGGGTGCCGGAACAGGTTTATATAACCTAATGCTTGAAGAGGAGAAGAAGAAGAAGATATACCAAGATATGAAGAATTAAAATACTGTTATTAATGTGTGTATTTTGTAGACTTATCTAGTACTTCACATTTTATCGGTCGAGGATTTCGAATCGCGTAATAGTAGCGAACGTAAAACCCACAAGCGCAGTGTACTACCCTATCTCATCCGACTGTGAACCCAGGAATATACTGTATTACCCTATCTCATCCGACTGTGGAACCAGGAATATACTGTATTACCCTATCTCATCCGACTGTGAACCCAGGAATATACTGTATTACCCTATCTCATCCGACTGTGGAACCAGGAATATACTGTATTACCCTATCTCATCCGACTGTGAACCCCAGGAATATACTGTATTACCCTATCTCATCCGACTGTGAACCCAGGAATATACTGTATTACCCTATCTCATCCGAATGTGAACCCAGGAATATACTGTATCACCCTGTCTCATCCGACTGTGGAACCAGGAATATACTGTATTACCCTATCTCATCCGACTGTGAACCCAGGAATATACTGTATTACCCTATCTCATCCGACTGTGAACCCAGGAATATACTGTATTACCCTATCTCATCCGACTGTGAACCCAGGAATATACTGTATTACCCTATCTCATCCGACTGTGGAACCAGGAATATACTGTATTACCCTATCTCATCCGACTGTGGAACCAGGAATATACTGTATTACCCTATCTCATCCGACTGTGAACCAGGAATATACTGTATTACCCTATCTCATCCGACTGTGGAACCAGGAATATACTGTATTACCCTATCTCATCCGACTGTGGAACCAGGAATATACTGTATTACCCTATCTCATCCGACTGTGGAACCAGGAATGTACTGTATTACCCTATCTCATCCGACTATGGAACCAGGAATATACTGTATTACCCTATCTCATCCGACTGTGGAACCAGGAATATACTGTATTAGTCTGCTGAAGGAGACGATATAACAAGTAGGTAATAACAGTATTCGAGATTCCCGGTGTTACGATTATAATAAAGGTTAGGTAGAGAAAAGCGGCTGGCGGGGCCGTGCATTGTTTGTAATAAACTCGTGAAGGATGTTGCTGTTATTAACTTGTGAACTGTACAGTCGAGTCTGAAGAAGGATACAGCGGCCTCATCATTTCGGAGTGTCACAACATGTGCGGCATCGGACTGGAGTGATGCGTTGCCTACACACGGTCACATCGGTATGCCGTCAGTCTACCGCCGCGCCGTCTTCTGTTGGAACGCACTCGCCGTGTAGTCGCAATTGTGTGTTATGCCAAAAGTTGGTGTTTGTAGTCAACGGAAGAGGGATTGCATTGTGGGGTACTGTAGTCTGTGCGGTTGTAGAAAGAGAAAAGAATAAACGAAAACTGTGAGTTTAAAGATTGGCTTCCAAAACGAGCAAAATATTCACACATAAATGTTTTGACGGACCTAAGGCTACACCCTAAAGGCTGGGACAATTATTTAAGGATCGATGAAGAAACTTATTTAAAACTGCTCTAACTAGTTTCTCAACGTGAAGGACTGAACTGAATCGATTCATACACACGCTCACTTCTAACTGACGTCATGCCAAAGTGAGACACCGCTTGATGCGATTTCATCATTCCGAGTTCACACTTTTGGTGCGAGCTCGCATCGTTTTGTCCCTACACGATCATTTCGGTGTGCCACATCGGAATGGCACGCCGAAATGATCGTGTGTAGGGCGCTTGAAAAACAGCTTCATGTTAAAACAAGAAACACAACTGAAATACTGTAGCACTAGAACTTTGTAGTAGGTTATACAGCGCCAAATAATACGTGGCGTGCGCACCCGTGACTCGCGTTACGCTAAATTTCAATCTATATTATTATCATTTTTTTATTAGCGAGGGTACTACAGTCTATGCAGAATCCCGCATTTCGATCGCCATTTCTCCCTATCCTTCCAGTCATCATCTTCAATAGCTCGATCTCTCGTGCTTTTCCTAATTCCTGTTCTCTATTGTGTTGTCAGTCTTATCTTCTCCTGTTTTATGGTGTGTAACAATCTATATTAGCTAGCCTATACGATTATTGCAGATGTACTAGCGTTTAAATGCGGAATATACGCACAGCCACGTGCAAGCGAAAAGAATCACGTATTTGACCGTATACGAAATGCGCGCGCGTGTGTACATAAAACAAATATGACCGTGAAGGCAAAAGTTCACAGAGATATCTCTTTTATAAACACTAACGTGTAAGGTTTACAGTTGAATAATAATTTGAATGTAAGTCGGAGACAACAAAAGTTTTCCTCGTCGGCCACATGTAGTGTAATAACGCAATGTTATGTAAGAGCGGAGCTGGGCAGAGCAGAGCGTTACACATTCTCACATGGCCGCGCGCAGCGTTAAGGCCACTCAGCTGATAGCCCCCCCCCCCTGTGAATTCCCTCTCAGCGCGGCGCACAAAGTATGTCGTTGCGTACGTCACTGTAACCAAACTGGTTTCCAAAGTGGTTACGTCACCACCACGTGAACACCCGTGAATCACATGGCAACGGGGAGTCCCTCCGCTCGGCAGATATGGCCGGCTGCCAGATAAAGACGACGATGTGTTTGTGAATCAGTCCGATTCAGCACTATCGTGTTGTCCTCCCTTCGTTGTTAATAACACTTATATACTTGTTTATGCGTTTTGTTTTTGTTGACAGCGAATTTTAAAAATAATCTGTTGTGAAAGTAGCCACTTGATAATTGATTTTAAACAAAGCTTTGTAACGTCATTTAGCACTCTGTCAATGTAACGTAGTCTGCCCCTCCTGACGCCCATTTGTCGTGTAACATTACATACACACATTTCCCAACCTTCGTCTCATAACGATTGCTATTTATTCGTTTTATATATGAATCTGTACCGGAACTGAAACAACTGTGAAACTAAAATCGAATTTATACACATCATGAATGAGATATAAAGTATCAGTATTGACTATTTATTCTCAAATATTGTTCACACGGACACAGGACGAAGATTGCTTAAAAAATCATTATTTCAGTACTTGTACTTTTTTAACTGCCGGATCGTATTACAAAAACAACTGATTTACTGGTCTACAAAAAATAAATTTTTTTCTGTCTAAAGGTTTTATTAGCTGACCTCTACAGTTGACTATATTACGGACTAGGAAACACAGGGTACGATAAGTTGCCAAACAGTACCATTAAAAGAAACGTGTAATGTAACAGACATTAATTCTTGGGCTGCGGAAAGAAGAAGGATATGGAATCAACACATATCAAGAATGGATGAGACAAGGTTAGTGAAAAAGGCAAGAGATAGCCAACCAAACACGAAGAGGAGCATTGGTCGGCCAAGGAAGAGGTGGAGTGACAGCGTGTAGAACCGTTGTTATAGAACAGGACAGAGTCCTAACTAGGAAGTTAAAGAAGAAGGAAAACAAGAAGAATACCTCTACAGTATTTCCTCTGCTAAGATAAGAAATGAAAATCATTTTTTTCTATCACGTAAGGTTAAAAATTTATGTTAACAACATTTTCACTCATTCTACTAAACAATATTTCATATACCTAAAAGGTGGTAGTTGAAGGCTTCCCGGAATATTTTGCCTCTGAAATGTCCTTTTGAGAGTCCAACAGTAATCTGCCAACATACTTGACCTCCACTTCCCACGATACTTTTTTTACTATGCTTGCAATGTCCTGATGAAATCATTCACCGTGTTCATCGCTCACGACCCCCAGGTTCCCGGGAAAGAAATCCAAATGGGAATGGGGAAAGTGGATTTTAAGACACATGTTACACCCTAAATCTTCATAAGCTTCGGCAACTGATTAACTAGACCCCTACGGTTGTCAGACGTTTTGTTGCCTAAGAAGTATTTCACTGCGTTTTTGAAAGAAACCCATGCACTCTTTTCTAAGTCATTCAACCTGCTGTCAAACTTTTCATCTCTCATTAGTTCTGTTATATGGACCCCACAAAAATTCCTTCTTTAATTTTTGCATCGCTAATTTTGGGGAACTTCTGTTTCAAATATCGAAAACCTCGTTCATTCTTGTGGCTTTCAAGAAACTTTTTATTAAGCCTAATTTTATGTGAAGGGGTGGTAGATAGAGATCTTTTTAGGATCAAGGTAGACACTCACGCAGATACGAACTGTTGAGATGTTGGTTTCACAAAGGAAATTATATACGAGAAAACGGGAATGGACGTGTTTGGTAGAAGTCCGATTAAACGGGAATGGACGTGTTTGGTAGAAGTCCGATTAAAAAACATTTCAGAAACGAAACGTCAAAGGAAACTAGGAAATGAAATTATACAAAACGTAGCATACACATACTAATTTACGCCAGCGAAACGTAGATCAGAACAGAAATGAGAAATAGAACGAAGAATTACGATATTTATTAGGCCTATTTTGAAGGTCGTTAATTCACATTATATAAGAATACGGTGACAGCATTCACTGTAAGAATGAAGAGGAATCGTTCCTGTTTGAAACGTGGAAAAATAAACCCCTTGAGTAGGGGGACGAAACAACAGAAAAAATAAAATACGACTTGAGGTGATAACGTCATCGCCATCATTTAGAAAGGAAGCAAATCTACGTCTTCGCAGATTCATGCTTCGTTTCCGTTTGCTTTTACAAATCTGATTGGTTGTCCTGTAAGTGGCGTTCTATACAAACAGGTCTACTGCTACGACGGCATACGCTCAATTTGTGCATACGTTGCCTTCCTGTCACAAAGTTTTTGTTAACAACACTGCGAGATTATTGATTAACGTACGTCAATAAATTTTTTCTTATCGACCCAGGCTTTTGATATTTTAAATACGACATTAGTTTGCTAGTAATATTAATCACCATCATAACCACTCCAAGGACTAGGCCTTAGATTTGTTCCGGAATCCATCTTCTCCTCGGTTACCGACTGATTAATAATGACTTTAAAGACTTTATAAATATGCCTTACACCTGTAATATCGGCAGACTGCTTACTTATACCATACACATGTTGATACTTTTCGTTTACAAGCGTATTTCCATAGTAGCTGTGGAGAGGGTAAGACGCAATGTGGACCTATATTCAGACATAAGGGTTCGCGTAGAGTGCAGGCAGGTTTCGAATTCCGACCGGCGCGACAGACAGTCACCTGTGCTTAGACGAGAGCGCAGATCACAGGTGACAGCAGGCATCACTTATATAGTCTGATTCACCGGAATCAAATGTTCATTCTGGTTTCTGAAACCAGCGCCGAGTTGGAGCTGGTGTTTTCTGCTACCAAAATGTTCGTTTAATTTACGTATCTTATTTTCCTCATGGATACGGAAATACTGCAGTTTTAAAGAAACCTGAAATTTGTGGCAAGAGACTCAAGGAATACTCCAACCGGGTCGTTGTAGATACCTGTTAGCAAGATATAGGCCTACAAAATGAAATGGGTGTTGCAGGTAAGCTGATGCAAATTAACTTCATGGACACCACTTTTCTACGGTTTCAGCTGTAAACTAAACCTTCTGAAGCAGTGAGTAAACACAGATTCTTCTCTGTTTACTCCTTCATGGCGCCGGTTATCGGAACCCAGCAACCTGCCTGCACTCTACGCGAACCCTTACGTTGCTTACTACGAAATCAGCGAGTCGTTGATGGGCGGACCCGGGCTGGGGAAGGTCCGCATTCCGCGAAGGATTCAGTATCGATGGAGGATGTAAAATGGCTGATTAGAACAGACAGAATATAATAACTCCTCAGAACGGACAGTACAAATCAAAATGTGCTGTAACTGCTAAGTTGGTGAGTTGCGAGACTAGAAGGAATTCTTACCTGTAGGCAGGTTTGTTGACTGTTACCTACAGAATGGGAGCTTCTGTTGGTAATACAATAATACCTGAATATTACCAATATTCAATAGGTAATACAATTCAAGATTAACACTGTTACAAAACGTTAGTCTACCTCTAACAAATGTTTACGTTCACGGTAACGTGAACAAGTTTCCTAAAGATATCAAAACTTAAAAAAAAATAGTATGGACAATGCTCCGCCACCACGCCCACGGGCGCTGCTAGACGTTCCCTGCAATAGTATGGACAATGCTCCGCTACCACGCCCACGGGCGCTGCTAGACGTTCCCTGCAATAGTATGGACAATGCTCCGCCACCACGCCCACGGGCGCTGCTAGACGTTCCCTGCAATAGTATGGACAATGCTTCACCACCACGCCCACGGGCGCTGCTAGACGTTCCCTGCAATAGTATGGACAATGCTCCGCCACCACGCCCACGGGCGCTGCTAGACGTTCCCTGCAATAGTATGGACAATGCTTCACCACCACGCCCACGGGCGCTGCTAGACGTTCCCTGCAATAGTATGGACAATGCTCCGCCACCACGCCCACGGGCGCTGCTAGACGTTCCCTGCAATAGTATGGACAATGCTCCGCCACCACGCCCACGGGCGCTGCTAGACGTTCCCTGCAATAGTATGGACAATGCTTCCCCACCACGCCCACGGGCGCTGCTAGACGTTCCCTGCAATAGTATGGACAATGCTCCGCCACCACGCCCACGGGCGCTGCTAGACGTTCCCTGCAATAGTATGGACAATGCTCCGCCACCACGCCCACGGGCGCTGCTAGACGTTCCCTGCTATAGTATGGACAATGCTTCCCCACCACGCCCACGGGCGCTGCTAGACGTTCCCTGCAATAGTATGGACAATGCTCCGCCACCACGCCCACGGGCGCTGCTAGACGTTCCCCGCAATAGTATGGACAATGCTCCGCCACCACGCCCACGGGCGCTGCTAGACGTTCCCTGCAATAGTATGGACAATGCTCCGCCACCACGCCCACGGGCGCTGCTAGACGTTCCCTGCAATAGTATGGACAATGCTCCGCCACACGCCCACGGGCGCTGCTAGACGTTCCCTGCAATAGTATGGACAATGCTCCGCCACCACGCCCACGGGCGCTGCTAGACGTTCCCTGCAATAGTATGGACAATGCTCCGCCACCACGCCCACGGGCGCTGCTAGACGTTCCCTGCAATAGTATGGACAATGCTTCACCACCACGCCCACGGGCGCTGCTAGACGTTCCCTGCAATAGTATGGACAATGCTCCGCCACCACGCCCACGGGAGCTGCTAGACGTTCCCTGCAATAGTATGGACAATGCTCCGCCACCACGCCCACGGGCGCTGCTAGACGTTCCCTGCAATAGTATGGACAATGCTCCGCCACCACGCCCACGGGCGCTGCTAGACGTTCCCTGCAATAGTATGGACAATGCTTCACCACCACGCCCACGGGCGCTGCTAGACGTTCCCTGCAATAGTATGGACAATGCTCCGCCACCACGCCCACGGGAGCTGCTAGACGTTCCCTGCAATAGTATGGACAATGCTCCGCCACCACGCCCACGGGCGCTGCTAGACGTTCCCTGCAATAGTATGGACAATGCTCCGCCACCACGCCCACGGGAGCTGCTAGACGTTCCCTGCAATAGTATGGACAATGCTCCGCCACCACGCCCACGGGCGCTGCTAGACGTTCCCTGCAATAGTATAGACAATGCTTCACCACCACGCCCACGGGCGCTACTAGACGTTCCCTGCAATAGTATGGACAATGCTCCGCCACCACGCCCACGGGCGCTGCTAGGCGTTCCCTGCAATAGTATGGACAATGCTTCCCCACCACGCCCACGGGCGCTGCTAGACGTTCCCTGCAATAGTATGGCCAATGCTCCGCCACCACGCCCACGGGAGCTGCTAGACGTTCCCTGCAATAGTATGGACAATGCTCCGCCACCACGCCCACGGGCGCTGCTAGACGTTCCCTGCAATAGTATAGACAATGCTCCGCCACCACGCCCACGGGCGCTGCTAGACGTTCCCTGCAATAGTATGGACAATGCTCCGCCACCACGTCCACGGGCGCTGCTAGACGTTCCCTGCAATTCCCCCTTCTCATGAATTCCATAGAATCGTGTCCCCCCACTTTCTGAAATCCTTGAATCCCCCCTGAATAAACAGGCAAATGCCGACTCGGGGATTACTCAGTGTCTAGCAGACAACAAAGAACTTAACACCCACAGTCAGCACAGTCAGCGAGGTATTACTCAGGGTCTGGATACCTACAGAATGCGAGCTTCGTATATCTGGTGTCATGTTTGAGGAATCAAAGCGGAAAGCTTTACTGAGTAGCTGCAGAATATAAACGTGAAAGCAATGTCTATATGCTACTAGTAGTAGTCGTTTTTTTTGTTTTTTTGTTTTTTTGTTTTTTTTTTTGCAGGGGAGGAAAAATGCATTATGCACCATCAGGAGACACCCGACTGCTCGGTGTGTGGGACTCGCACCCACTAAAAAATCTCCACTTTACAGGCAGGGAACCCCCCCCGGAACAACTATTCGTATGGCTTCAGGGTGGCACCTCGTATTGCGCCTACTAGGCTTCTACAGCTTTATCTATATCATCGACCTGTGAGACGGTCCAGTTCAGGCTTCTTCTGCCGCAGGACCATCCTCACAAACGTCACAACCATGTCCCAGTTCTCTTTGCTGTTGAGCATGACGCCTATGATGTTATCAGGCGCCATGGGGCCAATCTCCGATTCCAGTCCTCGCCTCTCCAGCACCCACCGTTGACACTCGAAAAAAGTATGATGAGCGTCATCAGAGTCTGAATCACCATACACGCACGACGGATCCTCCATCTTACCCATCCTTCGCAGGTATGCACAGAAATAACCATGCCCTGTCAGGAATTGAGTAAGGTAATAATCTACCTCGCCGTGCGTTCTGTCCACCCATACAGGGAGGTTCCCAATCAGCCTCGCCGTCCACCTAGCTCGACTGTCCTGCTCCCATCATAGTTGCCAGCTCCGCATGGAGTGTGCCCTGGCCACTGCTCTGGTTTCTACAAACCCCAAGTCTTCCTTGGTCGTGTAGACCCTCCTCCTCTCCTCAGCCATCAGATCTATTGGCATTACTCCAGCGACGACCAACACCGCTGGTTCTGACACCGTTCTGTAGGAGCTTGCAATCCGAAGTGCTCCTCTTCGTTGTACCGCGGCCATCTGCTTGCGGCATTTTTCTTGCTTCAGTGCGTCGGCCCAGACCTCGCATCCGTAGAGGAGAATCGAATTGGTCACCGACATCAGCAGTCGCCGTCTTCCTGCAGCTGGGCCTCCGACATTTGCCATTAGCCTGCTCAGCGCAGCAACGACCTTAGCGGCTTTCTCCGAGGAACATCGAATTTGCTCCCAGTAGGAAAGCTTAGTATCCAGGTGCACCCCTAGATACTTCACCGCTGGCTTTGATATTATCGCCGTTTCCCCCACCACGAACTGTGTGATTGTGGGTATACGTCGTCGAGTGAGCAGCACAATCTCTGTCTTCTCCGTCGCAAGGCTCAGACCGTGTTCTTCCATCCAGATGCGGACCCTGCGCATGACCTGGTTCAGCATGCGCTGCGCCTCCTCTACGTCTCTCGCGGTGATCACGGCAGCCACGTCATCAGCATATGCTACCAGGGTATCATCTGGCATCTCCATCCGGAGGATTCCATCATAGAAGGCATTCCACAGGTCGGGGCCCAAGATAGAACCCTGAGCAACGCCTCCTGTTATTTCTCTCCTGCATGGCCCATCTGCTGTGTCGTACCGGAGCTCCCTGTCCCTCAGGAGTAGAGGGAAATTGGGGGTTCAAACTCACAAAGGAATGCCGCCTTCTTAAAAAACACTAAAAAAACACTAAAAAACATGATCTCAGAGATGACGCCGCCACCGCTGGACCCGCAGCATCCCGATGGACCACAGCACCGCGAATTTCCGCGAATAAATTTTTTTAATTTTATTTTTTTTATTTTTTTAATTAAATTGATTTGGTGGGATGATGTTCAATGGACCACCAGCATCCGTGAATATACTTTTTTATTTTTTTAAGAAAGCTGATTTGCATATCAGTGGGTGGTGTTGGGTGGGAGGTTGTTTTTTTTTTTTTCATATCAGTGGGTGGGGGGTGGTTCCAACTCGAAGCATTATAGTGTATACTAAAATATATGATCAGGTGTACCAACCTTTGCATGAGTTCAAATTTGTTGTGTGTTATAATGTATATTAAATCTATATGATCAGGTGTACCAACCTCTGTAGTATTATTATAGTGTATAGATATTTTATATGAGCAGGTTTGTCAACATTTTCTGCGGTGGGGGGAGGGAAATTCAAATATGTGTTATATTGTGTATGTATAGAGCAGATCTGTCAACATTTTTTTCTCTTCTGTGGTGGGAAATTCAAACTATATATGATCATAATTGGTACTCTCTCTCGCTCTCTCACACGTTGTGTATGTCTCTCTCTCTCTCTCTCTCTCTCTCTCTCTCTCTCTCTCTCTCTCTCTCGTTGTCAAACGTTATGCTCACCGGCATTATAGTGTATATTAAAATATATGATTAGGTGTACCAACCTTTACATGAGTTCAAATTTGTCGCGTGTTATAATGTATATTAAATCTATATGATCAGATGTACCAACCTCTGTATTATTCGTCCTCTCACTCCCTCTCTCTCACTCTCTCTCTCTCTCTCTCTCTCTCTCTCTCTCTCTTGTTGTCAAACGTTATGCTCAAACCGTTCTCCTCTCTCTGTGGTCAGTACCGAACGCATGTATATGAAATTAGAAAGTTTATTCGACAAATATTAACGTCCTCTCTCTCTCTCTCTCTCTCTCTCTCTCACTCTCACTTGTTTCAACTGTGTCAACAAATAGTAACGTCCTCTCTCTCTCTCTCTCTCTCTCTCTCTCTCTCTCTCTCTCTCTCACTTTCACACGTTTCAACTATGCAAGGTTTCATACCCTTTCTCCTGTCTCCCTCTCGTACATTGAGTAGTCGGTGTGATGAATAAATAATTTTAGCCCTCTCTCGTTGTCAAAACGTCGTCTTCATTTTCAATGTATTAAATAATTAATAGTTTTATAATGCAGTCAGTGTGATTGATCCTTGTTAGAAATATATATATATTTGGCGTCAATGAACTACTTACCTGTTATGTTGTTACAGACAATACTTCTGTTTTAAGGTTGCAGTTTACACACACACACATAGGTTCAGTAGTGTATAGCGAAATAAATTAAAATTATACACACACATGAAAACGGCGGCTGAAATTCATACAAATCTTCTGATGTAACAGTTCACAAAAAATAAATTAATTGTACACATGTTCAGAGGTGTAGAGTGAAATAAAATAAAGTCATAATTTGTTTAAATGATTAAATATATTTTAACATTCACAATATAAAATTCACAATTAAATAAATACATTAGAAATTGATATTTTTCGAAAGTTTGTATATAATTGTGTGTCGTACTTGTAGAAGAAGCAACCTGCAACATAACAATACAACAACAACATTAAAATCATGTTAAATATCACACACACAGATGCACACGCAACGCGCGCACATACAGACGCATACGCAACGTAATCACACACACACACACACGCATACGTAACGTAACCAAACACGCAACGCGCCCACACACAGACGCAAACGCAACGTACACACGTTTGGGTTACACCACACGTGCACGCACACACACACACACAGACGTACACGCACACATACGCAACGCGCCCACACACAGACGCAAACACAACGTAATCATACACATACATACAACATGTACATGTAGGACCAATAAACAGATAACAGATTTAAATATGCTATAGTCATTGTAAGACGTTACAATCATTGAAGTGTTTAATAAGTAAATTGTATGTATGTATATATCACTGAATAATAATAATAATATAATCGTTCTAGTGTTATCGTTTGCTGCAACAGGTAAAGCAGTTACAAATAATTACATATAGGTTCAGAGGCGTATAGTGAAATAAATTAAAAATCCATTCATCAAAACTTTGTAAATTAGAATCTGCACTACATTCAAACATACGCACACACACACACAATGATAAAAAAAATTGTTTATTAAAAGTAGTTTGTTACCTTAACGAGATACAATTTCCACATGCGCTGTCTGGTTCTTCATCCCTCGAAACACAAGATGTAGGTCGCTGGGATTTATATGACGGAGTTCTTCATCTGTAAAGACGTCAGCATACCTCTTAGGTAGATATACACGATAGCGGCGCTCACAATCTTCCAACGTTACAAGCACAGACTTCCCATATCGCGTGTTCACATGCAACATGTTAACGATCGGATACTGTTTGTCCACTGTTAATTCTGCACAACGTTTGTACTCAATAGCAGAAACTGCGTTGAATTTTGTGATAAACGACATTATTTATGAGAAGTGAAGACGTTTGTATCAAGCGAGGTGGAACCATACAATGTCAGAATATTCGCTACAAAGAAGACTAGTGAAAGTAATGATGGTGATGTGGTCATCAGGAAAGTTCACGTTCATCGCCCGAAGCTTTGCATGTACATACACACAGGCAGAATTAGTGCTGTTACAAAATATATATATTAGGAAAGTCAAGCCCACAGACTACTAGAAATAGTTATCGTTTGAAAAAAAAAGAAACCACACATTACGAACAGTTATCGCCTGCAGCCATATACAAGTTTACCTAATGAAATTAACAATGCTATGAGACACTTACATTAAAAATGTTTGTATAACAGAAAAATCATTAATTATCCACTCTCTAAGTGCGTGCACATTATGGTTTGTACATAGTGTAGAAGAAGAATTGCAATGTGTAAGACATAACGCCCCAGGAATGTCTTTTGGTACGTCTTTTGGGCAACCAATGTCATCAAGATTTATTATATGATAATGAATTATTTTCGATTCTAAAAAACGTTTTTTCTCAAGACCCTTCACAAACACATATTTATATATGTTCGTATACGTTGTTAACACTGAAACAAGATTGTCGTACGGTGTCTCTCCTTCATCCCATCTTAGCCCATGATAGTTTGTCGTTAACCAGCAGTTGGTTCTAGTGTATTTCGAATTCGTAACGACTGTAGCAGGCGGGGCGAAAATCCAATGTCTGTATGCAAAACGTGTTACGTCCATAACCGACAACTCCTCCATTTATGGAGAAGATCCTCCTCCTCTTGTTTTGATGTGGTATTTATTCTATGATCCATCCTTCTTGTTCCTATAATAATAATAACAGTACCTGCTTCATTATCATATACATTATGTGCTATATATAAATAATTTGTAAATTACAGAATTGTTCCAATTTGTTGACAGAAAACAATTATGTGATCAAATAAACAGTACAAAGTCATACTTTTGGTGAAGAAAATCACGTCATCAACAACAAAAGTTGTTTGTGTTTAAACAGCTACAAACAATAATTAATTTTCTTACACTAGTAAACATTTTGCTGTAATTGTTTCAATTAAAGGAAACATATATATATATATATATTCGTTGAGAAAATCTGTTGTGGCTGGACGAAACATGTGTCTGAATAAATTTTCTCTCTACATAGCAGTTGTAAAAGTAGTCATATACATTATGTGCTATATATACAAAAGGCTTTCAACGTGTTTGTCATTTCAATCAATTTGTACAGCGCTCTAATTATGTAAAAATACCTGTACCGCTCCATACAACTGAGAATAAATCCACACAAACACACACACACACACATACGCATACACACATACACATACACAACGATGTTTCTACTTATTTGAACAAGTCCTGTATTAAATGCACTTGTTAATGTTTTAATGTGAACAATTTTACGTTTAAATAAAATCTGTACATACAATAAAATTATGTTTCAGTATTAATGATATAAATATTACTGTTTTATTAATTTAAATTACCGTATAATTGCTCACGATTGACAAATAAGACATACTTTACGGAATTTCTTGAAATTTTTGCATTTAGTCTTCTGCTCATGTGTACTAGCAACCTGTTTGGTTACGGTTAACCATTTAAATTCAATGTTCTTGTTGTTGGTAACCTTATGTTCGTCTCCCTTTCGTTTACTGACGGTATGTTTGGCTACAGTTAACCATTTAAGTTCAATGTTCTGAGAAGTATTCATCATCTTCTTGTTCCTATAATAACAGTACTTGCTTCAGTACTATATATATTATGTGCTATGTATACATAAGGCTTTCAAATCTAATTGTGTAAGAATAACTGTACCGTCACATACAACTGAGAATAAATCCGTACAAACACTTAGCGATGTTTTTACTTATTTGAACAAGTCATGTATTAAATTCAATAAATAATGCACTTGATAATGTTTTAATGTGAATAATTTTCCGTTTACATAAAATCTGTACATACAATAAAATTATGTTCACTTTAAGAAATAGCAAATCTTTTACTTACCTCTTAAATGTTGTTGTTGTTATACACAATAGTCGATTGTACGATGAGTGTCTCATACAAATGAGAAATAGTGACATGTCGTCTTGTGTGTATATATCATACGGCGGTAGCGTACACGTTTGAAAGTTGATACATATTAAATTCTCTCTCTCTCACACACATTACAGAGGTTGGGTGTCTAAATCGATGCATTTTACTTTCACTTTCTAATTTGACACATGGCTTACTTCCATACATAAATATCTATCGTCCATATCCGTCTACGAGTGTTGCTAAACGAAATTGAAAATGTTGTAATACATAACGTCCTGTGTAATAGTATGGTATGTTTTTTAGGACAGCCAAAAGCATGAAAGTATTATTTAAATCTGTATGGAAGTCATATATAAATATCGGGTCAGCGCTTGAATTATTTGTGCATGCGCATAACAGCTTTTTAGTACAGTTGCACACACACACACACATCGACACTCACTTGCAACAACGTCTTACTTATCACACGTTCATGCGCTACAAATTGATATATAAAACGTTTAAGATACACTATAATAACATAATACCAGCGTTATAACCGTACCTTTTGTTTTTCAGTATTCATTAATTCTCAGTAAATAAATAACACTCGTCATGGTAATATGTCAGTTTATTACAAACCGCAAAGATGTCGGCTACTCATGATTTTAGTATTGAAAGTGAAAGAATAAAATCGTTCAAGTATTGGGAAGTGACGTTTATCAGCCCCGACGAGTTAATCCGTCATTAGCAATCTAACGTTACGACGGCAGTGTGTACGTATGCGTCTGTGTGTGTGTTCGCGTGTTTGGTTACGTTGTGTACGTGTGCGCTCGTTGCGTGTGTGCGTGTTTGGTTACGTTGCGTATGTATGTGTGTGTGTGTGTGTGATTACGTTACGTATGCGTGTGCGTCTTAATGTGAACAATTTTACGTTTAAATAAAATCTGTACATACAATAAAATTATGTTTCAGTATTAATGATATAAATATTACTGTTTTATTAATTTAAAATACTGTATATATATATAACCTAGGAACTTCGCAGGTGAAGAAATTAATTTCTATTTTTCATCTGTAACGACATGCGTGTATAATTTTAATTTATTTCACTATACACCTTCGCCACCGCTGCTATCACAGTCGTCAGTAATAAAAAAAGAAGAAGAAGAAAGATCAGTTAGGAAACGCATCAGTACTCGTTCGAAACGATTAACATCAGTCCCAATGGACCACAGCATCAGTGAATTTCCGCGAATAAAAAAAAAAAAAAAAAAAAAAACGTAAAACGTTCTACTTACGTTTCATGTTAGGTTAAAAAATACAATCCACGTACGTAGGTTAAAAATGCAGTCCACGTACGTTTACGTTAGGTTAAGATGCAGTCTACTTACGTTTCACGTTAGGTTAAAAAATGCAAACACACACACACACACGTGTTAGGTTGCAACCTAACGCGTGTGTATGTTATTTAAATAATATACACGTGTGTGTGTGTGTGTGTTTGCATTTTTTAACCTAACGTGAAACGTAAGTAGACTGCATCTTAACCTAACGTAAACGTACGTGGACTGCATTTTTAACCTACGTACGTGGATTGTATTTTTTAACCTAACATGAAACGTAAGTAGAACGTTTTACGTTTTTTTTTTTTTTTTTTTTTTTATTCGCGGAAATTCACTGATGCTGTGGTCCATTGGGACTGATGTTAATCGTTTCGAACGAGTACTGATGCGTTTCCTAACTGATCTTTCTTCTTCTTCTTTTTTTATTACTGACGACTGTGATAGCAGCGGTGGCGAAGGTGTATAGTGAAATAAATTAAAATTATACACGCATGTCGTTACAGATGAAAAATAGAAATTAATTTCTTCACCTGCGAAGTTCCTAGGTTATATATATATACAGTATTTTAAATTAATAAAACAGTAATATTTATATCATTAATACTGAAACATAATTTTATTGTATGTACAGATTTTATTTAAACGTAAAATTGTTCACATTAAGACGCACACGCATACGTAACGTAATCACACACACACACACACATACATACGCAACGTAACCAAACACGCACACACGCAACGAGCGCACACGTACACAACGTAACCAAACACGCGAACACACACACAGACGCATACGTACACACTACCGTCGTAACGTTAGATTGCTAATGACGGATTAACTCGTCGGGGCTGATAAACGTCACTTCCCAATACTTGAACGATTTTATTCTTTCACTTTCAATACTAAAATCATGAGTAGCCGACATCTTTGCGGTTTGTAATAAACTGACATATTACCATGACGAGTGTTATTTATTTACTGAGAATTAATGAATACTGAAAAACAAAAGGTACGGTTATAACGCTGGTATTATGTTATTATAGTGTATCTTAAACGTTTTATATATCAATTTGTAGCGCATGAACGTGTGATAAGTAAGACGTTGTTGCAAGTGAGTGTCGATGTGTGTGTGTGTGTGCAACTGTACTAAAAAGCTGTTATGCGCATGCACAAATAATTCAAGCGCTGACCCGATATTTATATATGACTTCCATACAGATTTAAATAATACTTTCATGCTTTTGGCTGTCCTAAAAAACATACCATACTATTACACAGGACGTTATGTATTACAACATTTTCAATTTCGTTTAGCAACACTCGTAGACGGATATGGACGATAGATATTTATGTATGGAAGTAAGCCATGTGTCAAATTAGAAAGTGAAAGTAAAATGCATCGATTTAGACACCCAACCTCTGTAATGTGTGTGAGAGAGAGAGAATTTAATATGTATCAACTTTCAAACGTGTACGCTACCGCCGTATGATATATACACACAAGACGACATGTCACTATTTCTCATTTGTATGAGACACTCATCGTACAATCGACTATTGTGTATAACAACAACAACATTTAAGAGGTAAGTAAAAGATTTGCTATTTCTTAAAGTGAACATAATTTTATTGTATGTACAGATTTTATGTAAACGGAAAATTATTCACATTAAAACATTATCAAGTGCATTATTTATTGAATTTAATACATGACTTGTTCAAATAAGTAAAAACATCGCTAAGTGTTTGTACGGATTTATTCTCAGTTGTATGTGACGGTACAGTTATTCTTACACAATTAGATTTGAAAGCCTTATGTATACATAGCACATAATATATATAGTACTGAAGCAAGTACTGTTATTATAGGAACAAGAAGATGATGAATACTTCTCAGAACATTGAACTTAAATGGTTAACTGTAGCCAAACATACCGTCAGTAAACGAAAGGGAGACGAACATAAGGTTACCAACAACAAGAACATTGAATTTAAATGGTTAACCGTAACCAAACAGGTTGCTAGTACACATGAGCAGAAGACTAAATGCAAAAATTTCAAGAAATTCCGTAAAGTATGTCTTATTTGTCAATCGTGAGCAATTATACGGTAATTTAAATTAATAAAACAGTAATATTTATATCATTAATACTGAAACATAATTTTATTGTATGTACAGATTTTATTTAAACGTAAAATTGTTCACATTAAAACATTAACAAGTGCATTTAATACAGGACTTGTTCAAATAAGTAGAAACATCGTTGTGTATGTGTATGTGTGTATGCGTATGTGTGTGTGTGTGTGTTTGTGTGGATTTATTCTCAGTTGTATGGAGCGGTACAGGTATTTTTACATAATTAGAGCGCTGTACAAATTGATTGAAATGACAAACACGTTGAAAGCCTTTTGTATATATAGCACATAATGTATATGACTACTTTTACAACTGCTATGTAGAGAGAAAATTTATTCAGACACATGTTTCGTCCAGCCACAACAGATTTTCTCAACGAATATATATATATATATGTTTCCTTTAATTGAAACAATTACAGCAAAATGTTTACTAGTGTAAGAAAATTAATTATTGTTTGTAGCTGTTTAAACACAAACAACTTTTGTTGTTGATGACGTGATTTTCTTCACCAAAAGTATGACTTTGTACTGTTTATTTGATCACATAATTGTTTTCTGTCAACAAATTGGAACAATTCTGTAATTTACAAATTATTTATATATAGCACATAATGTATATGATAATGAAGCAGGTACTGTTATTATTATTATAGGAACAAGAAGGATGGATCATAGAATAAATACCACATCAAAACAAGAGGAGGAGGATCTTCTCCATAAATGGAGGAGTTGTCGGTTATGGACGTAACACGTTTTGCATACAGACATTGGATTTTCGCCCCGCCTGCTACAGTCGTTACGAATTCGAAATACACTAGAACCAACTGCTGGTTAACGACAAACTATCATGGGCTAAGATGGGATGAAGGAGAGACACCGTACGACAATCTTGTTTCAGTGTTAACAACGTATACGAACATATATAAATATGTGTTTGTGAAGGGTCTTGAGAAAAAACGTTTTTTAGAATCGAAAATAATTCATTATCATATAATAAATCTTGATGACATTGGTTGCCCAAAAGACGTACCAAAAGACATTCCTGGGGCGTTATGTCTTACACATTGCAATTCTTCTTCTACACTATGTACAAACCATAATGTGCACGCACTTAGAGAGTGGATAATTAATGATTTTTCTGTTATACAAACATTTTTAATGTAAGTGTCTCATAGCATTGTTAATTTCATTAGGTAAACTTGTATATGGCTGCAGGCGATAACTGTTCGTAATGTGTGGTTTCTTTTTTTTTCAAACGATAACTATTTCTAGTAGTCTGTGGGCTTGACTTTCCTAATATATATATTTTGTAACAGCACTAATTCTGCCTGTGTGTATGTACATGCAAAGCTTCGGGCGATGAACGTGAACTTTCCTGATGACCACATCACCATCATTACTTTCACTAGTCTTCTTTGTAGCGAATATTCTGACATTGTATGGTTCCACCTCGCTTGATACAAACGTCTTCACTTCTCATAAATAATGTCGTTTATCACAAAATTCAACGCAGTTTCTGCTATTGAGTACAAACGTTGTGCAGAATTAACAGTGGACAAACAGTATCCGATCGTTAACATGTTGCATGTGAACACGCGATATGGGAAGTCTGTGCTTGTAACGTTGGAAGATTGTGAGCGCCGCTATCGTGTATATCTACCTAAGAGGTATGCTGACGTCTTTACAGATGAAGAACTCCGTCATATAAATCCCAGCGACCTACATCTTGTGTTTCGAGGGATGAAGAACCAGACAGCGCATGTGGAAATTGTATCTCGTTAAGGTAACAAACTACTTTTAATAAACAATTTTTTTTATCATTGTGTGTGTGTGTGTGCGTATGTTTGAATGTAGTGCAGATTCTAATTTACAAAGTTTTGATGAATGGATTTTTAATTTATTTCACTATACGCCTCTGAACCTATATGTAATTATTTGTAACTGCTTTACCTGTTGCAGCAAACGATAATACTAGAACGATTATATTATTATTATTATTCAGTGATATATACATACATACAATTTACTTATTAAACACTTCAATGATTGTAACGTCTTACAATGACTATAGCATATTTAAATCTGTTATCTGTTTATTGGTCCTACATGTACATGTTGTATGTATGTGTATGATTACGTTGTGTTTGCGTCTGTGTGTGGGCGCGTTGCGTATGTGTGCGTGTACGTCTGTGTGTGTGTGTGTGCGTGCACGTGTGGTGTAACCCAAACGTGTGTACGTTGCGTTTGCGTCTGTGTGTGGGCGCGTTGCGTGTTTGGTTACGTTACGTATGCGTGTGTGTGTGTGTGTGATTACGTTGCGAATGATTGTAACGTCTTACAATGACTATAGCATATTTAAATCTGTTATCTGTTTATTGGTCCTACATGTACATGTTGTATGTATGTGTATGATTACGTTGTGTTTGCGTCTGTGTGTGGGCGCGTTGCGTATGTGTGCGTGTACGTCTGTGTGTGTGTGTGTGCGTGCACGTGTGGTGTAACCCAAACGTGTGTACGTTGCGTTTGCGTCTGTGTGTGGGCGCGTCGCGTGTTTGGTTACGTTACGTATGCGTGTGTGTGTGTGTGATTACGTTGCGTATGCGTCTGTATGTGCGCGCGTTGCGTGTGCATCTGTGTGTGTGATATTTAACATGATTTTAATGTTGTTGTTGTATTGTTATGTTGCAGGTTGCTTCTTCTACAAGTACGACACACAATTATATACAAACTTTCGAAAAATATCAATTTCTAATGTATTTATTTAATTGTGAATTTTATATTGTGAATGTTAAAATATATTTAATCATTTAAACAAATTATGACTTTATTTTATTTCACTCTACACCTCTGAACATGTGTACAATTAATTTATTTTTTGTGAACTGTTACATCAGAAGATTTGTATGAATTTCAGCCGCCGTTTTCATGTGTGTGTATAATTTTAATTTATTTCGCTATACACTACTGAACCTATGTGTGTGTGTGTAAACTGCAACCTTAAAACAGAAGTATTGTCTGTAACAACATAACAGGTAAGTAGTTCATTGACGCCAAATATATATATATTTCTAACAAGGATCAATCACACTGACTGCATTATAAAACTATTAATTATTTAATACATTGAAAATGAAGACGACGTTTTGACAACGAGAGAGGGCTAAAATTATTTATTCATCACACCGACTACTCAATGTACGAGAGGGAGACAGGAGAAAGGGTATGAAACCTTGCATAGTTGAAACGTGTGAAAGTGAGAGAGAGAGAGAGAGAGAGAGAGAGAGAGAGAGAGAGAGAGAGGACGTTACTATTTGTTGACACAGTTGAAACAAGTGAGAGTGAGAGAGAGAGAGAGAGAGAGAGAGAGGACGTTAATATTTGTCGAATAAACTTTCTAATTTCATATACATGCGTTCGGTACTGACCACAGAGAGAGGAGAACGGTTTGAGCATAACGTTTGACAACAAGAGAGAGAGAGAGAGAGAGAGAGAGAGAGAGTGAGAGAGAGGGAGTGAGAGGACGAATAATACAGAGGTTGGTACATCTGATCATATAGATTTAATATACATTATAACACGTGACAAATTTGAACTCATGTAAAGGTTGGTACACCTAATCATATATTTTAATATACACTATAATTCCGGTGAGCATAACGTTTGACAACGAGAGAGAGAGAGAGAGAGAGAGTGAGAGAGAGACATACACAACGTGTGAGAGAGCGAGAGAGAGTACCAATTATGATCATATATAGTTTGAATTTCCCACCACAGAAGAGAAAAAAATGTTGACAGATCTGCTCTATACATACACAATATAACACATATTTGAATTTCCCTCCCCCCACCGCAGAAAATGTTGACAAACCTGCTCATATAAAATATCTATACACTATAATAATACTACAGAGGTTGGTACACCTGATCATATAGATTTAATATACATTATAACACACAACAAATTTGAACTCATGCAAAGGTTGGTACACCTGATCATATATTTTAGTATACACTATAATGCTTCGAGTTGGAACCACCCCCCACCCACTGATATGAAAAAAAAAAAACAACCTCCCACCCAACACCACCCACTGATATGCAAATCAGCTTTCTTAAAAAAATAAAAAAGTATATTCACGGATGGTGGTGGTCCATTGAACATCATCCCACCAAATCAATTTAATAAAAAAAATAAAAAAAATAAAATTAAAAAAATTTATTCGCGGAAATTCGCGGTGCTGTGGTCCATCGGGATGCTGCGGGTCCAGCGGTGGCGGCGTCATCTCTGAGATCATGTTTTTTAGTGTTTTTTTAGTGTTTTTTAAGAAGGCGGCATTCCTTTGTGAGTTTGAACCCCCAATTTCCCTCTACTCTCAGGTAACTTCGTATTATCCGGAGCAGGTAGTCCGGCGCTTGAAAGACGTCCTCCAAAGCCGCTAGCAAGTCTGTCCACCTGGCCGAATTAAAGGCGTTGCGTACCTCTAGTGTAGCGGGTAGCACCATCCTTCTGGAGAAGTGATTACCCCGCTGGGCCACCTGGACGGCATTCAAGATCTCCTGTATGGCTCCAATGGTGGATCTGGCCGTTCTGAACCCGTACTGCCTCGCTGACAGATCTCCCGCATCCCGAATTGCCGCTACTAGGCGAGGCCTGAGTAGACGTTCCAGTAGTTTCCCCGCCGTGTCCAGCATACAAAGAGGTCTGTATGCAGACGGGGAATTCGGGCCGCCCTTCCCTTTGCCGACTAAGACTAGTCTCTGGATCTTCCACCTCTTCGGGAAGACTCCGTCTTTGAGGCAGCGGTTGTACATATTGAGTAGCACCTGGGGGCAGGATCTAGCGACCACCCTCAGCATTTCCGCAGGTATACCATCCGGCCCTGGTGCCTTCTTGTTGCGCAGGGAGCTAGCAGCTAGTGATAGCTCGTCCTAGCTGAAAATCGGGACGTCTTCCAATGGGCCTGGATATTCCTCACGATCCCTCAGTGGGTGACGAGGAAATAGACCGTCCACGATGAAGCGCATCCGATTTTCATCCATCCTTGGGCTACGAGGCCGGGCTCCAAGCCTGCTCATTACAAGCCTGTACCCCAGACCCCAGGGATCAGAATCTAGATCACTCCTGAGGGTCTCCCACTTAAGCCGCTTGCTTCTGTTGATGACCTCCTTCAGTCTTTTCCTGGCGAGCCGATATTCGTCTTGCGCTTCGGCGGCTGCAATCGCGTTTCTCCGTCTGTTTCTGGTCGCCATACGACGCGAGCGCAAGCAACGTCTCCTGAGGTCAGCAATCTCGTCTGTCCACCAGTACGCCACTGTCTTCCCCCCGCGGCGTCTCGCTCTCCTGGGCATAGACACATCGCAGGCATTCCGTATGAGGCGCATTGTCGCACCGACGACTTCCTCTGTCGGACCCAAGCTGTTCATCACCGCCTCCTTTCCGATCGCGATGACATCCTGCAACAACTCCACGTCCAGTTTGGACACGGTCCAGCCAGGTGTTCGGCTGGGTTCAGCTATGGGCGAATGCTGAACTCTCCTCAGGGTGAAAATGATATACTGGTGATCACTACCAGTATAATCTTCCAGCACTTCCCAGTTCATGACGCTGTGCGCCAATGAGTCTGACACCAAAGTAATGTCCGGGATTGTCTCGGCGTAACCAGGTCTTCTAAAAGTTGAGACACCGCCCACATTGACCACCGCGAGCCCGACTCTTGCTGCCATCTCTAACACGTACCGTCCCCTGGCGCACGTCGCAGGCATTCCCCACTCCACCGCTTTGGCGTTGAAGTCTCCAGCGACCACGCAGGGTCCTTCCATCTCACGAATCATGTCTTCCAATTTGTCCACTTTCTCACGAAATTCGTGGATGGTCTCGTTAGGGGTGAGGTAGCAGCTCACATAAGTGATAGTAGTAGTAGTAGTAGTAGTAGTAGTAGTAGTAGTAGTAGTAGTAGTAGTAGTGGTAGTAGTAGTAGTAGTGGTAGTAGTAGTAGTAATGATGGTGGTTGTAATGTTAGAATTAGAACGCGAATAGATAACCCACATTCTTTTGGTAAAAAAGCGAATCACCTGTGGAGGTAGACCAATATAATTTTGAAACGTAACCAACCGCTTTTTTCGAGCGCTGAAATTATACGCAGATTGTTTACTATTTATGGATCATTTATTTTTGTACCTAAGTGTAAATATTTTCGAACGTCTGCAATAAAAACTTGTTTATAAACAAAGAGCTTTATTTGTTGGCTGATAAAAAGTAGTCTGTGCGCTGCGAGCGACTGTTTACATCTTCAATGTTTGTGGGCACTTACCTATCCTAACACGAGGAAACAATACAGCACAGCAGCATGCAGTCACGCTGTCTGCGATAATCGATGCATACACTTTTTCCTCGTTCGTATCTAGGTTATTTATATCTCACTTTAATACGAATTTTCCTCGTTCCGATCTAGTGTCAATGCATGCATGTCTAAAAATACGGGCGAGAGAACTTTCCTCTCCGTACGTCTGCCACTACTTCCGTCTTTGTTGCTCTCTCTCTCTCTCTCTCTCTCTCTCTCTCTCTCTCTCTCTCTCTCTCTCTCTCTCTCTCTCTTCACGGTCATACACTAACAGTGTCTGCATACTATTAGCATTCATAACGAAAATGAGAGTAATTTATCGTCACTTCCTGATCTCCTCAGGAGGAAATGTAGGTCACTGTGTCGAAAGCGAACGACCGCTCATTAAAGCAATCGATTGAATATTGCTTGTGTTTTTTTTATTCTTTCTTTATAACGCAATGTTGCTGCATTATAACTTTTTTGTTGAACTAACTTGTGTGTGTTTCTATACCTATGTCATTGTTCTAAACTGTTTTATCCCGTTGCTCCCTGTAATCCGTCTGCTATACTGGATCGCTCAGCAACACGTCTTCTGAGGTGACTCCACGAATGTTCAGTTCCAGTTCTACAGATGAAGATCTTTTGTTGAGATTGTTGTAGCAAGCATTTCCGGCATCTTATTGTATTCACAGAATACTCTGAAGCCGAAAAAACGTGGGTTAACACAGACTCCGAGCCCATTGTGGTAAGAGAATATTTGCGAAAGCTAAGCGTGGTATTTCATCGAGTCTTATACTATGATGTCGGATATTGTGAAGGTGATTTGTTTTCTCGCATTCTTCATGAGACTGGTGCTGCTCTAAAACAAATACTACTGAAAAACATCTATTATTTGTTGTTTTACTGTTGTTTATTCTGTTGTGGCAAATCAACGAACGGAAAAAACAATGCAAATTGTTTTCTACAAAAAAGAATATCAGCCGACTTTCATCATAGGACACGGAATCAGTGGCGTAGCTAGGCTATTTGGCGCCGGGGCGAGGAGATCGTTGGCCGCCTCACCTTCACAATTAAAGGAAGACAAAAGACCAAAAATGAAGGCTCATCCAGTGAGCAAAGTACTTAATAAATGCAGATGTGTAGATTTTTGTATGAAAAGCACGTCCAGCAACAATATTTGTCAAGTCAAAATTAAGAAATTGCATATTATAATGTTACCGGTATTCAGTTTGTATATACTTATTATTAACAAATATAGACTATACAAAATGTAGTAATATGAACAAATGTATAACGAATAAATGTTCTAATAAACATGCAAATTCCTTGTAGGTCTAAAGCGCATCGTCAAAACAATATCCTAAAGCAACATGAAGTTAAACAAAGAATTACATTAAAAGTAATAAAATAAATCACTTACCATTACAGGTTAATGGTTCCGTCTTCTATTAATAAACACTTAAAATTTATTTTGAATATTTAATAAATATTCAAAACGTGACATTTTAAAATGTAACTTTCCTGGTCTTAATTGCTGCAAAGTCGGTTATTAAATGATCTAAAGACGAATCAATGTCGTTTTCAATTGAAAGTATCGCTAGATTTGATACCCTGTCTTGAGATATTGTTGATCGTAGGTAGGATTTAATCAATACTAAACGATCTTTCACAAGAAGACATGGACACTGGTAAAGTAAGAAATTTTTTTTAAAGCTGTTGCTGGTGTTTTGTAGGCTTCTAATCTCATTGAAGAAATGTATTGTAGCAGTTCCTGAGGTGAAGAGTCTTTTTGTTCTCCGTTAACTTTTTCCCTTTTAAATAAAAGTATGACGTCTTTTAAGTCACTGAACAATTCTTCACTGTTTAGGTCATGTGGATACAGTTTTTCAAGCACTGTGCACTTAATATTGATCTGGATAAGCTGTTCTTTAAAATGTATATTCCCATCATTTACGTTGTAACGTTACATATCATCACCATACCAAAGAACCACACTTAAACATAAACTAACCATCAGCTGACACATAAACAACCAAGTATAAGGAATTGTATAACAATTATTAAATTCAGTTCAAGAATTAATGACTAAATAATGAATCAACAAACAATGAATAATATAGTAATGAAGACAACAACAAAGAAGATATTATACCAAATGTGATTAACCCAAATACCCAATAGATTAGGTGGGTGAAATTGTATAATTGATATAACTCAAGGGATATCAGAAAAACTGATAAATAATCATTAAACTTGTCAATAGAGTATAAATTAAATTGAATCATAACTACCAAAACAATAAATGATAGTTAATACTATTAATAAATAAGAATAATGGAGTGAAAGGTACAAAAATAACACACCATGTAAATCTATTGTTGTAAATCAGACTGGGGGGTCCACATAACGTAACTCACTAAGCATTCTCACTTATAATGACAAGAATCCAGGGGCGGATTTAACATTTTGCCGCCCGTAGGCAGTATAAATTTGCCCCCTCCCACAAATCTCTGTTGGGGGGGGGGGCATCATTATATTCCCTCTTTGGTTTTGCAGCCCGCACTAGTGTTCTGTTTAAATCCAAACTTTGCTACATAATCGCGTGTGCTCTCGTTCATTTTTCAATTAATAGGATCAGAATCTAAGACCTTCCCTACCTGATTTGATGACATTTCATCATGATTTTTGACGTGAACTGACTCTTCGTTCTTCAAAAATGAAGGTTCCTCCACAACGGACCTCTCTGGCTGAACTGTGTGAACAGTATCTTCACCTTCACTGCTATCACAGTTATTGTCGGTATCACTAGAATGTCTCGATTCCTTAAATATTAGCTTGCCTCGGTTTCTGGAACCAACCTACAATTCGGTATTACATTGACAGATCTACATTTCTCACTTTGATCTAGATTGCCAACATCTAAAATCTCTCGGATGATCAACGCCAAATATTTCAACGGTTGGAAACATAAACATTCGCCCGTATTACTTTTGGGTGAAAAACGATAACTGCGTTATAGTTACAAATTAATTGAAGATAAGTTTTATATTCGTGTGTGCTTAATTCAACTGGCTTTTATACTTGTAAATTTGTTTGAATCTAAAAATATCATTTCTTAACTCAAATTTTGCCGCTCCCCAAAATTTGCCGCCCCAGGCAAGTGCCTAGTCTGCCTGTGCGTAAATCCGCCCCTGCAAGAATCAATACTAAAAATGTTATAAACTATAGTATCTTGTACTCTACTGAAACTAGATATTATAAGGACCATTCTATGACTAAGATTAATTACCCAAAAAGGTGATATGTGTTGTGATTAGTGTAAATTAACAGACTGAAATGGACAGCATAGAATTTACTCACTAAATACACTAAAGAACCACAGAATTGCTAGTAAAAAGAGAAAGAAATTGATCTCTATGTAAGCACTGATGTGTAATCTAACTATTGTTGGGTAAATCAATAATAATTGTCACGGAGTTAAGTCATAATAATATAAATAAGATATACATGACATGTGGCACTAGGTGCAAGAGTCGTTATTGAATTACCAGCAAATAAGAATATCCAGATGTAAACCAACTATTGTAAAACTCGATAGTAACTATGATGGTCGTTTATGTAAAAGATAAGAACTTAATAACAAATATATGAATTAGAATAAGGAGAATTAATATGACACCTAGTAATGCAGAACTATAGGTGATTATAATGACTAAATCCAACAAAATAAAAGTGTATTAAAAAAAAAACTGAGGTCACCAAAAGTTCTAATGGTCATCTGAGATTAACTATGACATATTAGAAATTGTTCATACTCAACTATTAAACTATCACAAGTGAATATAGTTCATAGAGCTATAGGCATACAGAAGCCTAGGCCTAACATATGTGTTTTGTGCATAATTTTATGTAAATACTGAGTAATAAGTGTAAAATATCGGTATGGAGAACCATTCATGATTTCCATGTTCTAAGATTTATATTTAAAATCATTTTCGAAATGAAATGTTTCCATAGAAACTACTTCTTTCCACTTATTGCTTCAGCCTTACCCACAGTACTGTGGTCACTAACATATACCACCACACGTTATCGCACTCGATTTTCACCGATGATGGCAGTCGACGGCACTGCCGAAACGTCTGGTTTTGCAGAAAACATTGGATTACGGCCAAACAGCCCGGGAAGGAATTTTAACATCAAACTACTACTTTATTGCCGATAACGTAGTACACATATAAAAATTATCCCCTCCCCCTTCAACTATAATTTTCATTTATAGAAAATTACCCCCACCCCGTTCAACTAGCCTCTTCATTTATAGATATTTCATCTACGTTTTAAGATCTTCTTATCAGGATACTTTATTTATCAAAATTAAGTACTTTACTCTTATTACAACAAAAAATGTTTCAGGTAAACTGCCCTTTTCCCGTAACCGATCTTCACCAAAATCAAAAGGCCTTGAGTCTTCTACAACTCAAGAAAATATGTAAAAAATTATTTGATTCAGTTTGAATTTACGGCAGTTATCGTTCGTCATGAAAATATTTCTCTTGTTACAACATACAATGTTGCAGGTAAACTACCCCTTTCCCTTAACCGATCTTCACCAAAATCAACAGACCTTGAGGAGTCTACAATTTAGGGACGTATGCAAAAACTTATTTGATTATGTTTGAATTTACGGTAGGTATCGTTCGTCATAGAAAAAATTAACCTTGTTATCACATAAAACGTTGCAGGTAGATAAACTACCCCTTTCTCTTAACTGATCTTCAACAAAATCAAAAGGTTTTGAGTCCTCTACAATTCAGGGATGCATGCAAAATATTATTTGATTCTGTTTGAATGTGCGGCAGTTATCGTTCATCATATAAACAATTACTCTTGTTAAAACATTAACAGTGGCGGGTAAACTACCCCTTTTCCTTAACCGATCTTCACCAAAATAAATAGGCATTGAGTCCTCTACAACTCAGGAATATACGTAAATAATTGTTTGATTCTGTTTGAATTTACGGCAGTTACCGTTCTTCATGTAAAACGTTCTCTTGTTACAACATAAAATGTTGCAGGTAAACTACCCCTTTCCCTTAACCGATCTTCAACAAAATCAACAGACCTTGAGTTATCTACAATTAAGGAAGGTATGCACAAACTTACTTGATTCTGTTTGAATGTGCGGCAGTTATCGTTCGTCATAGAAACAATTACTCTTGTTAAAACATACAATGTGGCAGGTAAACTACCCCTTTTCATTAACCGATCTTCACTAAATTCAACAAACCTTCAGTCTTTTACAATTGAGGAATCTATGCAAAACAATATTTGATTCTGTTTGAATGTGCGGCAGTTATCGTTCGTCATAGAAAAAATTACCGTTGTTAAAACATAAAATGTTGCAGGTAAACTGCCTCTTTCCCTTAACCGATCTTTACCAAAATCAACGGACATTGAGTTCTCTATAGTTTAGAGAGGTGTGCAAAACATTATTTTATTCTGATTGAATTTACGGCAGTTATCATTCATCATAGAAAAAATTACCCATGTTAAAACATAAAACGTTGCAGGTAAACTACTCCTTTCCCTAACCCGATCTTCAACAAAAACAATAAGTCTTGAGAACTCTATAATTTAGGGCTGTATGCAAAACATTATTTGATTATGTTTGAATTTGCGGCTGTTATAGTTTGCCATATAAAATACCCATGTTAAAACAAAAAACGTTGCAGGTAAACTACCCCTTCCCCTTAATCGATCTTCACCAAAAACAATAGATCTTGAGAACTCTACAATTCAGAGCTGTATGCAAAAAATTATTTGATTCTGTTTGAATTTGTGGCTGTTATCGTTTACCATAGAAAAAATCTACAGTCAGACACACAGGCAGACACACACACAGACACTTTTCGAAAAATGACTTTTATTTCATGTTTTGAGTGTAGTACAATCAGAATCTGCAATAATCTGGCACACGATTTTTTTTTTGCCATCACCATACATGGAAGTATGTATGTATGATTTTTTTGCCATTTCCTTAAGGAACATGGAAGTAAAACGGACTTGGAATGGATTATCTCTATGAGATATGATAACCAAACGTTAAGTTAAGTCAAATAGTACATAAGTCTGTTAAAATTTGTATTGATCCTAGATTCCAATTACTAACTTTGTTAATAATAAACGAAAGTGAGCCTTGTGAGGTGTCTAAATAATGAGCCAGACAATCGCCATATCATGGTAAGGCTTGATGGGCAGTCACAAGTAACATAAGAATTGTATATAAGTTGTAATGTATTTTCATTAATTTTGACAAAATATTTGGCGTCACTTTTTTAATCTCTACACCAAAAACCCACGCTTTCTGTAAAATTAAATAATTTAGTAAAGGGGGAGTATGTACACACGAAGGAATGTCATCAATTTTTGACCAATCAGAAGAGTTAAATCGAGATGTGGTCAGGTAACGCAGATTGGAATAGCGGGGAAGGCATGAAATTTTGTAGACACTTCTTCATTGTTAACGACGCGAGACAGACGACAGCTCCGCGCTAAATTAAATCGAGAGAATACCCATCATGCAGTGCGGAATCCGAATGTAAATACGGGTCGATCTAACCTCATTTACTCAAAGTGTTATAAAGTATTAATTAAATAAAGCAACGAAGTTTAGTGAAGGTGTAACAGTGAATTAACGATTGCATAGTGTATAATAATTTGCAATTGCGTGAATTAAGGGAAGTATGGTGACAATAAACTATACTTATAAGAATAATCAACTTATGCGATAAACGTATCGAACCTAATGAATACCATAAACTAAGATGAATACTAAAAGGGCTTTGAACCTTATTACCTTTGTAAAATTAATTATTGTTAAAAAGATTTGTTCATAAATCAAGGTTAACTGGACATAACCATAGACACTCCAGGGTTAACCTAAAATGTTGACGCCAGTCGTATTTTTGAATTTTATGTTATTAGTTTCAATTTTTCTTTAATAATGTAATCACTCTCCTACTACTCAATTATTATAGTAGTGTAACTCTTCTAGTTGCGTATTTTGCAGTCTAAAAGAATATATTTTATAGTCAAACAACTTAACTAAATTTCCACTACTACGGTTTCTGTAAACAGAATAACCACCCTGAGAAAATTTTTTTTTAGTTTTTTAAAGTACATTATTATTGTAAATGAACGACCATCAATTTAATTGTTATACAAAATAATTATCTAAGCATTATTAATGAATAAACTGCATTTTTGGCCAGATAAAAGAGATTATAAAATTATTTCTTTAGACGATACGAATTCAGGTTAGGTGAATAGCTGACAGCAGTTGGTAACACCCACCGGCGGCAATGAAATTATTTAAATGTTTTAGATTGTCGTCTTGACTATGACTTGTTGACAGGACAGATAACAAGAGAGATCTACATTCCAAGTAAGTACTTCATTAATGAATAAACATAATTCACGTGACTATTAAAACCATAATTCATTAAATCAATTTACAACGTCAGACACAATTAACAGATGCCAATGGGAGAATCTTAACCAATTCGTCTAACTAAAGGAAATCAACTAGAAACCACAATTCAATTAATCTACAACTCATACTTTAATAATCCGTTAATAATAAGTCAATAATCAACAAGTAGAAACAAAATTAACAAACAGGCGGCGTTTACAACGTATGCTTCAAATTTAAAGAGGAACCCAAAGCGTTTTTCTAACTCTTTTATGTTAGAGAAACGGCTTGAAATTTCAACTGACTGTTGGTCCAAATTTCTATTAGAACGGTCGCATTTCTTGCCGAACGGTTAATGCAGAATCGTTTGCATACTCCCCTGGTATCGTGCGCTTCCTTCTTATCCTTTTTGTTATACTGACACCTCCGTTCATTTCATACCTGCTCTGCCTTAGTAATGACTTTGTCATACAGCTCATTCCTCCAAACTTTTAATTTGTCCGTTAGCGTCTCCAGACGTGTCAATGCTTTATTTATCCAAAGCATAATAAAGTATTTTAACACGTTATGCACAAAGTATATTTTTATACGTTAAAAACTTATCCAATTATTTTAACAAAGCCAGAAAGTTTTCAGGATTTCGACCGTTAGTAATTGACTCCAGATGTCCTATCAGTACCAGATTTTGTTCTGCAAGAGTTTGTACTGTGGCAATAAGCCGTTCGGGGATTTCTTTCCATGTCTTAACTGCTTTACTCATTTGTTCCTGAAGTAGATCATCAATAAGTCCCCCTTTGTTTAAAGAACGTTCCAATTCCTTCCATTCAAAAAACGCAGAGCGATGAGCAGGACTATTTTCATGATCCTGAATACGGGGATTTAACTTTCGCCACGACGAAAACCCATTTTTTGTATTGAAATGGCTTCTTTGATAGTTTTTTTTTTTTTTTTTTTTTTTTTTAATAAAGTGCAACAAAAGCAAAATAGAGTTTGTTTAGTTTGAGAAAAACACATGCAAGTGTTACCTTTTTGCCATTTTGCAAGGTTTTATCAAACCAATACTTGTTTAAGGATCGTCCAGCTTCATCTTCAGGAAAATGGCTGTCCTTGTTCTGCAACTGATATGTTCCTCTATTCACCATTATATCTCGGAAGGATTGAGATTTTTCGCTTGGCCAAGCTCCCACAGTTTGTAGAGAAGTATCGGGAACACAATCTACATTGTTGTTAGTAATGTTCTGTCCTTCATCGCCTGTAATTTTAAGACTGTACGATGCAACATCATCCATGGTACTAGAACCAACTGAATCTTGTACCTGTACTTTGACACTTTCACAGTTTGAAGTACTCACGTCGTTAACTTTACTGTATTTATGAACAGCCTCGTCGATAATAACATCCATTTTATAATCACAAGTTGATTCCTTGTTAATTGTAATATTTTGACACTCAGGGTTCGATTTTCCTGTAATAAAAGACTTCATAAACTCTTTTGGAACTTGTTGTAGTTCTTAATCTTATATTAAGAAAATCTCATATTCCTGTAGTTGGTAAGGAATAGTCATATCAAAGCAAAAAATTGTTTGTAGTTTTAGAAACTGAAAACAATTTTTTCAAGTCAATGCTCACTTTGCCGCCCTCCTGGCTATGCCGCCCGCGGCGGCTGCCCCCCTTCGCCCACCCTAGCTACGCCTCTGCACGGAATGCAAGAATACGATAAGTAAACGTGATCAAAACTAATACCGTGGAAGAAATATAAAACGAAACAACTACGTTTGAAATATGATCAGGTTTAAGTAACGGAAGACGGAATGATTCCGTACGGGCACTTTTATGCATCCGTTTTATACAGTACGGTAACCTACGATAAAAAATCGTACGACATGTAGAAAACAGAAACAAGTGTGCCGTTTTATGGACGATACATTTATCGTTCCGAGCTCAAAAACATATCGCCGTGTCCTAGGAAACGCACCAGATAAAAAGTCGGGCGAGTTGTGTAGACACATGGGCCGTAATGGTTCCGTTTTGCATCGTATGACTAGCAACCTTCCTGCCTAGCGTCGGCGAGGAAGTTGTGCCAAGTAATCGGTAGTATTCACGTCGTGGTGTGAGCTCCTTATTTGTTTTGTAAATATCAATGGCATTATACATAAGGATACATTGACGTAATCCAAAACAGGAGATCACTATGGGATCCCGCTTCCGAAGATTATAAAAACAGAAATCTGAAGAAGAAAGAATGAACTGAATGGATTTTTCGTAAAACACTGTCTACGTATCGTATACAGTTAACTGGATGACCATCCCATCTTGTTTTCCTACGTGTCTTCAAAATGAACCGATAAGCGGCATACAACACGTACGGATCCACTTCAGTACTGATGATGTCCGCGCTGAAACAGTTCCGATATTGTTTACGCACGACAGAAACCGGAGGTAAATCGGATGCAGAACTTATCGTACGATATAAATCGGATAAATGGGGCCTAAAGGGCCCTAATAAGTATGTCGGTGGATAATCACGAATAGCGGTAAAAGAGGACTACGCAGTATTGCGAGGATATCAGGAATAACAGAGTACACCGGAACGAATGCTACTAGTTGCGTAACTAGAGGCAGGCGACTGGCACGACAGTCATAGACAGCCCTACACGACGGTTAGGGCGAAAAGCTAGCAATTACGTCATTTCCGTTTAACTCTGTGTAGGCCTATACCGATATACGAAAATGATAAGTTTGGGGAACGGATGACGAGAAATACCTGATACTGTTGTTCTGCATCAGTGATCCTAACAGGTGGTCCACAAAATAGCTCAATTATGATCCATAAGTACAACTAATATTGCGTACAGCGTAAACAAATTGTGTTTATGAGAACGAAAGGCGACCGATTCTCTACTGGACAAAATTGGAACAAGTTCAACTGGGCGTAAGCGACAACATACGACTAGTCTGGAGCAGCAGGAGCGGCCCAAGAATTTCACAGGCAGTGAAACGAACGCAAGTCCAAAAATCACATTAATTAATCTCAATTAAGAAATGAAAATTGCAGTTGATATTTTAGTACTTAGAATGTCAGTTGATTTTAGGTATCTCAAATGTAATTTTAATTAATTAAAATTAGATAATTTAAATTAGATTAGATAACATTTATTCTGAATATATTTTATTTTTAATATATTTTATCCTTAATAAAATTTATTCTTTAATAAACACGATTACAAAACAAAGCGTAATTTTCCTTAGTGGGCTGAAGACCTTGTAGGTTAGGAGGTACCGCCTCATCTTGTGGTTGGGAACCACTCAGTTAAGTTCTACTGGAAACATTTTCACGATGTTTCTGTTTTTATTACGTTTAACGTAATCTAGCACGCCTAAGTTGATCTAACGAAGGTAATAATGTTGTTGTCCTTCTTCTTTTCTGGCACTCAGTTCTAAGGGATTGATGAATGTCCAATTTGGTGTCTTAATTGTTTAATTTCTTCAGTTCCTAGTAACTCCCAGACTCCACTCCCTGCCCCCTTTGTCTTTCATCTTCCTATTCTTCCTTCAATTCCTCTGTTAAAGCAACCATGTAGTCATTATGCTTTATCATGTACCCTATCCACGTTCTTCTTTACCTAGTTATACAGTAACGAAAGAACTACAAAAGAATGTTTACTTTAATATTTATATATTGAGATATTTAACATTAAAAATTTAATATAAAATACTAAAAAAATTAATTGTGTTAGTGTATGTGTCTGTATATTATAACCTGATACTGTTAAAATAGTGTGTTTTTCTCCACGTAAGCCTATACTAGTATATTTTCCAATCCATGCATATCTATTACATTTCTACGTACATAAGTATATTTTTCAATCCGTGCGCCTTTACATTCTAACCTTTTCCACATCCGATAATATTAATGTTAATATTATTTCCACATCTAACATTTTCATTAATAATATTAATAGTAGGCCTACAGCATTCTTTTATATGTTACACACGTCAAAAGCACGCGTTTGATTTCTAACCAACAGGTATTATTTGAAGACAATGACAAGAAGTCCTAACCAATTGTTATATTTATAGTCCTTTTTTTTTTTACATTACTCCTTCTTCTGTGGCGCGACAACCCATTACTGAGTCAAGGCCTCCTTTAACAGCCTCCGGCAGTTGTCCCGGTCAAGTGCAGTTGCTCTCCAGTTGCGGGTCCCAAGAATATGGCGCGCATCATAGTTCACACCGTCTTCCCAACGTAGTTTGGGTCTACCAACTATCCTGATGCCATATATCTGTTCTGTGAGTGCCTTTCTGGGTATTTAATTCTCCCCGATTCTGATCATATGTCCAGCCCACCTGAGTCTACCAAGTTTTATAATTTTCACAATATCTGGTTCATTTAGAAGAATGTTCAGTTCTTGGTTGGTCCTTTTCCTCCATTCACCTCCCACACATATTGGACCAAAAATGCTGCGGAGGATTTTGCGTTTATGAACCAGCAGGCTTGACTCAGACTTTCGAGAAATGGTCCAAGTCTCAGAACCATAGGTGAAAACTGGGCGGATCAGTGTTTTATACAGAAGGAGCTTGATGCTCCTGGCAATTGTTCTGCTCTGGAACAGGGGTCTGAGGCCAAAGAAACACCTATTAGCTGAGGCGATTCTTCGCTTTACTTCTTCTGTTGTTTCCCCATCGAAGTTAACTTGGCATCCTAAATAAACTACGTTGTTGAGTTTTTCGAAAGAATAGATGCCAATTTAGACCCGCTCTCCTTCTCTAGCTTCCTTTCCTGTGACCATGTATCTTGCTTTCGTTTATTATGAGACCCAACCTCCTTGCGGGACCTTCAAGAGCAAGAAAGGCTTCAGTGACTGCTCGAAGGGACCTCCCGATTATATCTAGGTCATCGGCGTATCCTAGAACCTGAATCAACCTGTTGAATACAGTCCCGGAGGAATCTATTCCCAGCATCTCGCATAGCATTTTACATTACTGCGGACGTTATAAAATAAATCGCTCGGCGTTACACATCTTTATTGTTTTATGTTTTACGTATGCTTACTCTTCCCGATGTTTGAATCGTTTAGATCTAGAACGCAGTAAAAATTGCTCCATTTATCTGGCTCTACGAACAGGCTTTGGAAAAGCACGAGATGTGTCGCTGCATGCCACATTATTGAGAAGCCAATAGTTGAGTCTCCCTTGTTTTTACTCAGTGATGTGTAATGCCGTTAGTCAGTCCACGGCGTCCGTGACTGTTGCCGAAAGTTATTTACGACAGACAGAGGATTAGGGGGACTGTGTGTGATGTCCGGGTCGCAGGCTGATGAGCGCCAGTTCTTCCGGTCATACGTTTGCACCACAAGGAAGACGGGACCGGGCAAATCGGGAAGCTGAACTCTAATTTTATGGTTACTCTGAGCTCGACTGTACGTCTGGGCATTCTACATTTATACACGGAAGAGCAGTAGCGTGCTGGCGGTAAGAGTAACACCTTTAAAAAGGGGCAATTGCACACCTTCACGAAAGCCCGTAGCCTGGATGACGCGACGCCTCAGATGAGTGTTGTTTCTGAAGGGTAGAAGCAACAGTTATCCAAAGAGAAAGAGCAGAAGTGCCAAGTACATGAAAAATCTAACATGCGGACAAACTTATTAAAACCGTGAGATACGTATAAAAGTACACACCAAAGACACGATAATATCTTTTGTTTAGATTTTTATAATACGGATTTTGAGGGGAAAGAGGGTTTTTAAGTCAATACAGTCGCAATTTATATATCATATTAATTTAAAACACACTCTAGAGAGTAAGCGAGCATATGCGTACCATTAATATTAGTCGTAGTTTTCGTCGTAACCGTTATACTAATTTTTTGACTTCTCATGTAGCCTAATTTGTAACGAAGATAGCGCACAGAAGTATTAGCGAAATCGTGTAATTGCTCGTCCAGATCTGACGGCCCCTTTGTTTTGTTTTTCTTCGGCGTAATATAAATTCCATTTATGCTAAGTCACTTGCAGAGAGAGAGAGAGAGAGAGAGAGAGCGAGTGAGAGAGAGAGAGAGAGAGAGAGAGAGAGAGAGAGAGAGAGAGAGAGAGAGAGAGAGAGAGAGCTATTTTACCTTACGCGAAGAATACAGGTGCGTGGTACGTGATGCTTCTCAAGGTCACAGAAGCCATTAATGTGTTTTTGTCGGTGATACAGGCTACATCTACGCAAAACGAATAGTCACACAAGTGCAACACTGAGTTGCTACTACGAAGTTGGGTCGCGCAAGCCACGGATCGTGTGATTTAAATTAAATGAAATTCCACTTTGTTGAACAATATACCTTACGAATGTCACGTACTCTGTGTAATTATATTTACAAAATACGCAATAAATATTACGAACGCAGATATTACGTAATTGTTCGTCATGCATGTGTCGTGTGTAGTCACACCCACGCGCAATCCACTGCGCGTCTTATCTTCACTGACGCGTATAATGTTTTTCCGTTGTAAATTATTTAAAACAGTCAAAAACGTGATTCTGGCGCATGCTATGTCTCGAGGGGTTCTCAACAGGGCTTAGAATCAGAGAACGGGACCGGTCCCAGAGAATTTTGTTAACCTCTTAATTCTTAAACTATTTTATTTTTTCAGCTGTGTATGCTAAGTAATATAGTAGAACTCTTTTTACTTTCATGTTCCATAAGGAAATGGAAGTATGGTGATCGCGAAAAAATGGTGTTCGAGATAATGGCTGATTCTGATTGTGCTACCTTCAAAACATGAAGAAAATCTTTTTCCTAAAAGTGTCTGTGTGTAGAATGTTTTCTATGGCGAACGATAACTGCCGCAAATTCAAACAGAATCAAATAATTGTTTGCATATGTGCCCGAACTGTAGAGGACTGTGCAATTTAGTGAAGAATGGTAAGGGAGAGTTACCTGCAACGTTTTACGTTTTAACAAGAGTAAAGTACTTAATTTTTATAAATAAAGTATCCTGGAATGAAGGTCATAATAATCCACTGTAGAAAGGTAGATGAAATATCTATAAATGAAAATAATGGTTGAGGGGGAGGGGATAATTTTTATGTGAACTAGGTTATCGGGAACAAAGAAGTAGTTTCTATCGAAATATTTCACTTCAATTTGTCAAGCTTAAACTCGATTTACAAGGTAGGGGATATTTTTTTAGAAATTATTTAACCGAATTCAAGTAAATCATTTTAAATATAAATCTTCGAACATGGAAGTCATGTATGGTTCTCCATACCGATTTTTTAAATATACAAACTAGTTCATTACACAGCGTTTGCGTAAACGTTTGAAATATGAAATGTAGGAACATCAGTTCAGTCAATAAATGTCTTCTAAAGAAAGTAACAACGTTCCAATAACGAGTATTTTTATTGTGTTATTACAGTTTACCTTAATGGGATAAATTTCTGGATATTACCACATGTTCTCAACCACTTTAAGGATAGTAATGTTGATTAGTCTTCTCTTAACTTTTCTTTAGTATGAAGCCGATTCGACCGATTATCTTGGTTGACGCGTTTTAATGTTTTCCCGAGATCATTGATTTAAAACAATCAAAAACGTGTTTGTGGCGCTATAGTATGCCTCGAGGCGTTCTCAACAGGGCTTAGAAACAATAAGGCAACGACAGTCAACAATATATGGAGCCACCTGAAAATTAACAGATTGCGCTATTTATCGTGTCAGTCGGTTACCAGTAACCACGATAGCGATACAAATACAGTATCTACGGGTAAATCCTGTATTCGGACTGCTTCCAGCGTAATATGTTTCTTGCTTGACATTTCGATCCCAGAAATCTACAATCGTCCTCGGAAGCTGCGACTTTCGGTTGAAATGCAGACACAGCTTCTGAGCACGATTGCAGATTCCAGAGATCGAATTGTCAAGCAAGAAAAATATTCGATGGAAGCAGTCCGAATACAGTGATTTATCCGTAAGTAATCACCATCGCTTAGGCGTTTTAAAGAACAAACTAGAAAACCCTTATCTCATCACATAAGTATAATTTATACAGTAGCCTACTCTAAGTGAATACCTCTGATCCTATTATATTTAACGATTATATAAAACTCTCTTGAGTTTATCGAATTTCAACTGTAAGCCTTTTTACCGTTTTAAAAGAATACAGTTTACTGTCTCCGACCAAAAATCCCGTACTGTGATTCGGCAAACAACAATAAAAATTGCCATAAACGTTTTATTGTTCAAAGCCAGTTTCTTGAATACCTTTTGTTGTCGGTTTGGTGTAACTGTTTAGCTCCAAATCGCTCACAAGTGTTGTGTGCAACTAGAGGTCAAGAAGATCGAGTTACTGAAGATGATTTTACATCCCGTGTTTGTTTTGAAACATTCCGTAACAAGAAAGTAACACAATTTCAACACACACATGTTTTTAATAAACAAACACTTGGTATAGTTCTACAGAGACTTTTTAATTTTCCGACAATTGTATCACCGGTTACGGCGGCTACTGAACTTCAGAACTATACCAAGTGTTTATATATACGTGTTTACTGTGAAGTACAGTTTGTTAGATTGGAATAACGAGCCAGTAGTCAACGCATCTACATATAGTCACCGCGTGTTTACTTCATCGTCATCGTCATCATCATCTTCTTCATCTTCTTCTTCTTCTTCTTCTTCTTCTTCTTCTTCTTCTTCTTCTATCAGGGACTAAGCGGATCTTCTGTTCCGGTCATATATACACTTCACCAACGCTTCCTAGGTATTCCTATACTTCGCTGTCCAACAGGCTTGTATTGCCAAACTTCCTTAGACAACCTGCCATCTGCCATCCTATTCAATGAGCATCTTTGTTCTCTGAGGTACGGTCTTGGATATTAAAAATGCTCAACTCTACGAATCTCTTCATTGTAGAGTCTATCGCTTCGTGTGCAGCCTTAATCTCATCTCCGATGCCTGTATGCTACTCACATGTTTGCTACTTAGAATTAGTAACTGGTCCTCAGTATCGTCTGGGCCAGTTCACATTGTCGGCGTAAACACTTCGCGTTGCACATTGTTCGCGATCATCGTCGTGTCTGTTCGTGCAATCAATCGTTTGTATCTTGTGAACCAGCCTTAGTGTGCTGTTTTGTGGAACAAACCTGTAGCTCCGTTTACTGACTCTCTATTGTGGATACACGGGGGGGTGGAGGGGTGTGTAAATAACCGTTAATTACAGGATGCAAGTTTTGTTTGTAAAATTACGGGATGACGTAATCTTGGGTAACTAAAGGAAAAAATTTAGTTCCTTAGGAGATGAAATTCTTGAACAATTAGTTTGATAAATTAAAATAAGTGTCGCTTCTTTAAATCCGGTTTTGATTTCAGGAATTGTCTCAGTTAGGTAGGCGCTGATCCACGTGTGGGGGGGGGGAGGAAAATGGTCACTTCAGACGAAATTTTTTTGTCATTTAGTGATTGTAAATTGGTTTTGTGATCGTGAATATTTTACAAAAATCATTTCACGTTGCGTAGGTTTATGCTTTTAATCTAAAATTACTGTAAAATGTAATTGTAGCTCACCAGTAGGCCTATGTTACTTTTCGTTTGATACCTAGGTACCATAAATAAACAGCGTGTAGTTTAAACTGAGTGAATATTATGAAAAGAACAGTGAACTGACAAACAGAAATAATCCTGGGTGTTTTAATAATGCGGAAGTAATAAAACATTGTAATGCGGCTTGGGATTTCAGAATCTGATTTACTGAAAGACGGATACAATGTTACCATACCCGTATACCCGTCCTCTTTTTCCCGGACACGTCCTTTTTTTTAATGTTAAAAACCTGCCCGGGAGGATTTTTTAAAAAACAGGGAAATGTCCTCATTTTTCGAAGTTTTAAAGAATTACCCTGACTTGTATGATAACCACCTTTCCAGTCAGTTATGGTGCAAATATTTTAAGAAAAGTCCAACAATATCTTGTTATTCAGAACTTTTGAAAATTGTAGAGTATTTTTATTTCATACCGAATAACAACTCTATTACAGAAAGGGTATTTTCTCTGATCAGTTCACAGTGGACCAAAGAGAAAAATGGGTTAACTGTAGAAAATGTTAAAGGTATAATTTTTGTAAAGTACAAATTTAAAAGACTTTTATGTGTTCAGTCCTATGATTATTTATTAGAAAATAAAAAGCTTTTGATGGGAATTGGTTCATCTGATAGATACCAATGGCACCACAAAGACACAATTGAACACTTGGACTGTGAATCCGATTCGGACTGATTAGTATTAAATTAATTATTGCTATGATTAAAAATAAACATAGCAAATATTCTTTTCCTATGTAAGTTCCGCTTCTAACTAATAGTTTTAAGTTTTGTTTGTAAACATTTTCTCATTACATCACAAAAATTAAATTGTACATTGCATAAACTCTGTAAAAATGCTCAACTTAATCATGAATACCTTCTTACCCATAATGTATAATGTTTTTACTACAAAATATTTTTTTTTTGATCCGTAAAGTAACGATCGTGCTGTTATATTTTCAGGTTGTCCTCTTTTTTCACCTAGGTCATATGGTAACCCTAAATTATACGATGATTTATAAAAGGGCCAGTTACTACACACAGCTTACTGTTTAGTAAATCGCACGTTTGGGTTAAATCATGGACCAAATGACTGATTACGTGAACCACTGGAAACATCTGTAGGCTACAGTTCTCCTGTTAACCAATCTGTTTTTATTTAAAGTATCGTGTTAGTAATGCTTTGTCACGTTCGTACATGAAAATGTATGCGTTGAATACACTATACGTACAACTGACGCAGTTTCGTTTGAATTTCTTCTTGTCAGTAGTGTGAGTGTGTGTGAGGCCAATTAAGAAAACATGCAAATTACAGGTTATACTTATCTGCGGCCGACAAGTCAGAAATAGACGGGTTTATTTAGTTGCTTGACAGAGTGTTAAGTCAATTAAGAAATACTTCCAGCATTACCAGTCATGTGGTGTCGTCAGAGGAGTGAAGATAAGAACAGACGAAGAAGAAAACTAAAAATAACCTGATGAATCAGCTACAAAAAGTAAAGGTTACAGATCTATTAAGTTTCGAGGCTTCAGCGGTCAGGGTCTTGATATTGGTTTAGCTACGTCGTCCTCTGCATTCGGCGAGGCAGAGAGGGAGGGCTCCGACGGCCAGTGGGGTATCTAGGATTTGGCGGGGGGTCCGGTCGAGTAGGCTTCATACAAAAGAAAAAACAAGTCAAGACTAATCAACATTGCTATCTTTAAAGTGGTCGAAAAACGTGTGAGAGCCTGAAATCAATCCGATTAAAGAACCGGTAATAACATAGTAAAACTACACGTTACTGAAACATTGTTTAGAAGCAACTGATTGACCGAATTGATTTCCTATATTAAACATATACGCAAACGCTGTTAAAACGCAAAGAATTCCAACTTTGTCGTGTTTACTTGCCGAACTGCTACTTGTCATGTTCCGGACGAGGCCTTTCAGTGTTTCCACGGTTTCCAAGTCCTAAACCACGACACGACATTCAAAATAAACCCTCAAATAACAAGATGGACGATTAAAAGATAGTTACTAATATTAGTGTACAAAAAAATAAAAATAAATAAATAAATAAATAAAATAAAAATAAAACAGCCTAAAAATTACGAGATTAACAAAATTCGTCAAGTTTTTCGACCTCGGGAGGGGGTCTGGTCCCGTTCGTCCCCCCTCTGTAAATACGCCCCTGCCAATTGGTACCTTTGTTAGAGTCAGTAAGCTACTGAAGTAGATTTTGAATATCTCTAAAACCTCTAAAAACCTGACAAACAGAACAATACAAAATAAATTAGAAAATTGTAGTTAAAGGTGATAATCATTTCTGACGAAATACTGTAGGCTATAAATAGTAAGTACAGAATAACGACTCCAACTATGACAATAACTGTACAATAAGTTACATCATTCTTACAACTTGTTAGCTCATTGAATCATCATTAAGCAAACTTTTGTTCTTGTGTTCAATTAGTGTGCGCCTGGATCAGCGTTATGTGTCAACTTTACAGCGTATTAAATTCTTAAAAAAATTAAAATCCTTTCCCGATATTATTGCAGGTGGTTTCAAGTAACAAACTGACATCTGAAGGCTTTAAAATAAATTTCAACTAATGATAATATGATGTATTTATAATATACACACACTTATTGCTTACTAATGGTACTAATAATTAATCTGAATCTTCTAGTGGTGTATTCATTGTTCATAACCTAATAGTACCATACATATGATTTATAATACAGTTTTATTACTCATTTCGAGTAATAACTCGAAATTACTGTTAAGTATTTTCGAGAAACTTTGGACACAAACGTACGTTTCACGATCATTAATCAGTGTTTACGAATTCGTTTTTTGTAAATAGTAATTGTCTTACAATATTGTGCCCGCGAGTGCACCGTGTATATTTCCTGACGATGGTCTGTGACCGAAATCGATCGAAATTAAGAATGTGAATGTGTGTGTGAAAGAATTAAGAATCTGTGGTACCTTTCGGTTATGAACAATGAATACGCTACAGTAGATTTCTTTTTTATTTTTTATTATTGAATTTAACATGTTAAAACTGGTCTGTAAGACCAACCATCAACTTATCTGTAATATCTCTTAATACTAAATACATATCAGCCAAATTACGTCCAATGGCGTCCTTTAGTTAGTTCTGGTGTTCTTAACTAAACACTCTCACCTGCGCACAACGCTGTGCTTGTATACCACAAAACACTACACAAGTTCAAATGGCTTTGTTCTCTTCAGTCTTCGGAACATGTGTTGATTGTCCAGCAGCTGAAGAACTTCTGCATTTTCGTGGAGGTGAAGCCTTTCTTCATGCTTGTTTTAAAATCTTTTAATCTCTTCTTTAATTGTTGAAATACCTAGATCTTTGTGGATATCGCCGTTTCTAACATACCATGGTCCGCAAAAATTTGTTTTGGAATGTTTGTATTATCCTGATGTTACTATCTTTCTCGCACCCCCCAGAGTTGAATTCCATACAGCCAGGTGGGTTTAATTGTCTGATTATAGATCAGAGTTTTACTGTATACAGACAGGTAGGAATTTTTTCCTAAGAGCTATTTATATTGTCGGAATTTTATGTGAAGTTCCTCTTTTTTCTCTTACAATAGAAGATTGAGAATAAATTTCAGTTGAAATGACTAACTGACCTTGTCCAGGTTCTCGTCAAAACGTATAGACATCGTCTCGGGATGTGACTATAGGCCACCTATATTCCACACAAGTGCGCCGCCAAACGTTCGCCGCACTGAAGACATCAGCACTCTCATAGGGTGTATATCTCTACTGAATGCACAAAACACACAAAAAATTATTCGAGTTCTAAAAATACTATTTATTTACCTAACAGATGATGTATTTCCTTCAATCTACACGTTGATGACAATAATAACACTTCCGACATCTTGAACAGGATCCGAATCACTGTTTGCTGTTTTTGTCCCTCAATAAGTGCTCAGTTCATTCTTATCCAGTCTTTGCAGCTGATTAAACACGGTACAACTAAGCTTCTGTTTATTCACAAGTAGTTCCTTCATTGAATTAATATTTCACCTGCTGTAGACGCGATTACCTTCACAGAACGTCAGTTTCAATAGTAATCTCAGCTAAAGTAAGGACAGAATAAAATGCTATTATCAACTTGAGGGGAGACTGTAGTCAAAGTTTCCAAAAAAATTGACATTTTTAGTTTTTTTGTACATTATTATTGTTTCTTATTTTCTGAGCAATTTGATATGCAATATGTGTAGCATATAGCCTATATTATTTGTATCATAGAAATTAAAGACGATTTTTACTTCCATGTTCCATAAGGAAATGGAAGTGTGGTGATGGAGGAAAAGATTGTGTTCGAGATAAGAGCTGATTCTGATTGTAATACCCTCAAAACATGAAAACAAATTGTTTTCCGAAAAGTGTCTGTGTCTGTAGAATTTTTTATATGGCGAATGATATCTGCCGCAAATTCAAACAGAATTAAATATTTTTTTTACATATGTCCCCGAATTGTAGACGACTCAAGGCCTATTGATTTTGGTGAAGATCGGTTGAGGGGAAGGGGTAGTTACCTGCAACGTTTTACGTTTTAACAAGAGTAAGTACTTAATTTTGATAAATAAAGTATGGTGGAATGAAGATCATAATAATCCACTGTAGAAAGGTAGATGAAATATCTATAAATGAAAAGGGTAGTTGAAGGGGAAGGGGGTAATTTTATATAAATGAAAATGATAGTTGGAGGGGGAGGGGATAATTTTTTATATGTGTACTACGTTATCGGCAACAAAGAAGTAGTTTGTTGTTAAAATTCCTTTCCAGGCTGGTTCGCCGTGGTTTAATGTTTTCTGCAAACCAGACGTTTCGGCAGTGCTATCGACTGCCATCATCAGTGAAAATCGAGTGCACTAACGTGAGGTGGTATACGTTAGTGACCACAGTACTGTGGTTAAGGCTGAAGCAAGAAGTTGAAAGAAGTAGTGTCTATGTAAATATTGTATTTCTAAAATGATTTTAAATATAACTCTTAGAACATGGAAGTCATTTATGGTTCTCCATACCAATATTCTTTCTGGTGACAGGCTGTCCTTTTGAGGGGGTTTTTCCAGTTTCTCTAAAAATCCTGTAAAGTCAGTTTAACTATTTTTCAAACTATTATATATATCGGTACGCAATTTTCACTATTTGTAGGCCTACATCCTTTTATGCTTAAGGTGAATAACCTATTATTATATTTCAATCATATTCAATTATATTATTTAATTCCTATCAGTTATATTATAATTGATTGTATCACTTTTTTAATTGATTAAATAAAAATGTATATCTTGAACACGAAGTACTTGAGTTATTTTATTTGTGTGTTACAGACAAAGTATGTTTTAGTAATCCTAAATTTTCAACTAAGTAGGTGCGATAGCTTTTAAGTAAATGATACTTAAAGTCATCAAATTTAGAATGGGAAAGGCAGGCACTGCGGTCTCCTCTTAATAACTTTTTCATATTTAATAGTCTAACATTATCAGACGTTTTAATAAAGTACAACGTTTCGTAGTAACGTCACAGCTGAAACAACACAACTCGCGCGAATTAACGACAGTTACACAGCACTCAGCATAACGAAACGCATTTATCTGCATTAGTCGCAGTAACGGACTAAATGGCGGGGGGGGGGAGCAGGCCGTCCTGTGCCTCACTTCGTAGGGGGCCTCCAGATTTGGAAAATTAAGTTTAAGAGACCAACAATTTATTTAAAACCTCTCATCATAATTTTTCCTGACGTCGATGCCTCACCACGCCGTCGCCAATTGAACCCCAATCTGCACGGACGGCAACGGCAGCGGCAGCGACTCAAGACCGTGCCTCGGTACGAAAATGTAAACGGTGGAGTGAAATACCGGGCGATAACATGTAGGCCTACGCTAAAAGAGATTTGACCACTGAAGAATATTTAACATTTCAGGACACCAACAATTTGTTTAAAATCTCTCATCAGAATTTTTTTCCAAACAGTGGATAATCCAGAGTGCGGAAATCAGGTCAGTTACTCGGATGAACGAATTCACAAAAAAGTACATCGCATATTGCGTGAGTGAACCAAACCGTGAGTGAAATGGAAGACAACTGTAGGTACAATTATAGGCTACAGATAAGTAACAGCGTGTGTTGTGCACTAAAACTGCTAACTGACTTGAAAACAAATTCCCAAGCATTGTTTGCAGCAATGATAAATTTGTAAAACTTGTAAACCCGAATGAAATTTTATAAAAATGTGGCTGTCCCCACCACATTCCTGTATGCTAGAGAGACATGGACTCTTGGTAAAAGGGACGTGCAGAAGATTCAGGCAGCCGAAATGAAATTTCTAAGAGGGACGCAAGGTTGTTCTCTCCTGGATCGGAGAAGGAACGAGGATATTAGACGCGACTTAAACACTGTATCATTGCACCAAAAGACTGAAGACCACAGAAGGAGATGGTGTGAACGCTTAAATCGCATGCTTGATGTCCGTCTACCTGTGGCTGCTTTGGGTTATCACCCTGCTGGGAAGAGAGATGTCGGTAGACCGAGGAGGAGATGGGTTCCGGAACAGGTCTAAGGTCTAGTCCTTGGAGTGGTGATAATGATGATGACGATAAATTTGTTTTGCAGTATATAAGTTTATTATATTTTATAAAGTATTGTATAAATTTAATTCAATCTCTAAATAATACTACTTCTATTATTATTTCTTTAAACCTTGTATTTACAATATGAAAGTGGACTTTTATTTCAAACATTACTTCTTATAAAGTTTCCTAACTAGATTTGTCAGTACAATAAATATAAAACAGTAAAGTGTTTTTGCTTATATTACTTAAAGATAAATTGGATTATATACACCCGTCTTATGGGAGGGGGGCCTCAGAAAGAAATCCGCCCCGGGCCTCCAGTGGTCTAGGTACGCCACTGATTATTCGTAATTTATATTTTAATTAAATGGTTCGAGAAACCGAAATGCTATTAAGAAAATCTAGTTAAATATTGATGACAAACGTAAAATGGAAATTTAATTAAATTTCTGTGGGTAAGGATGGTGAACGTGGCCGGTAGGATTGCGACACACGTGGATACGTGTTGCCGGCGTGGTCACGGTAATTGTTCGCCGCGTATTTGCAAGTATAATGTTGACAACGTAAATAGACTGAACTGCTTTATAATGTTATCGGTTGACGATAACAGTTGTGCGTCGATACAGTCACTAGTCACGGGACCCGAGAATCCGCACGTAATTGTGAAAAGTGAATTCGCCTAATTGGTAGGCCTGTACTGTGTGTTATCTTGTTGTTATTAAAGTAAAAATGATTGTTGTTGTTTATCGTACGCCTGATTAGCCGGCTCCTTGTTTTGAGAACAATTCTTTTTTAATTTGTCCAAAATGACAAGACACTGGTCACGGTTAGATTTTGCGAGCACGATCATGTTCTTAAGTCTAATGGCTTGTTATGACTTGTAGAATTACAAATAGCCTATGTTGCAATAAAATGCTGTATCATCTTGCCTTATTGAGCAACGTTCGGTAAACATGACCGTCTTGTTGGTATAACAGTTGGCTTCGGGTTGAAGGACCAAACACCGTGCAAAGGCCACAGTCTAAAGTCTACGAGATCAGCTGTAAACAGCCACGTAATAGATCCAGGGGTGCCCACAGCATGGTACAATGGTGCAAGTCGCACCACTAGAATTTTTTTTGGGGAATGTAATTACAAAAAAAATCAAGTTCGATTATCTTGATATGGCCTAACATATTACTAATTATGTTAGGCCAGGTTTGACTAGGCGTTTATATTTCTCATAATTTAGTTATTGATTAGGCATACTAGAAAACCTTTTGGTATTGATAAAAAGAATAACATTAGATTTTAGATTCCAGTAATTGCTGAAATGGCTTTAGTTTTTCAAAAATGTTTGGAAAAATCCTCAAGACCCCCTGTTAACTGGGAGTTATTCCATACCCCTGTACCCCACTAAATCAAATTTTTGGGGAGGAATTTCAGATAACTTTGGGAGGGGATGGGCACCTCTGAATAGGCCTAATCGAATACTACACTCCCAGGTTTTGTAATTATTCATTTGGCAGTTCGTTTTACGTTAACATTTTCAGGATCAATCATACATACAGGTAATACAATATACGTTTACACTTACTGCCGTGTTAACATGTATCGCACTCAGAGAAACACGAGGGTCATTCAATAATTAAGGAGACAAATAATTAATAATTAAATAATTATTTAATTAGTATGACAATTTTTTTTTACTTTTCAACATAATCCCCAACAACATTAGTACACTTATCCTATCTCTAAATAAGGTTTCTTATGCCTGCTGCAAAGAATGTCGGAGCCACTTTAGGACATTTTCTTTGATCTCGTTGTTGTTATAAAACTCCGTACCACGTAACGCCTCCTTGAGTGGACCAAACAAGTGGAAATCAGATGGAGCCCAGTCTGGACTGTAGTGAGGGTGAGGAAAAACTAAGTATCTTTTCAATAAAGTCATAGAGTACTGGTATTGTAAAACAAATCACGTTTTACTGAAAATATTAATTTGTGATTTATTATTAGAAATCCTTATTTTTTTAGTTTATAACTACCTACAATCAATATATCGTTTCGGTAAAAGGTAATATTTTGTAATAGTTTTGAGTTAGAAAGCCCCGGCCTTTGCTCGATTAGGTAAGAAATTTTACTGTAAAAGAGAGAAAAGGTCTTGTCAGAAAAAGAGGGGATTTTTTTATAAAATTGGGGTGGGGAGCGTCATAGGGTTGGGGGATCGGCACCCCTGGCTGAAACAGACACGAAAATTCGTTACGTCAGATTGTTCGTGAAATACTCGTCAGGATCTTGCCACGAGTGTAGGCTTACCTGCAGAGATTTAGTTAACCTAATCGTATTTCCGCAACAAAGTTATCGTTTATGAGCATTATACAGGAGGTTCTCTACTTTCGGACATTCGATTTTCGCACATTTTCTCTCTTTCGGAAATTCAAAATTGATACCCTTTATTCAGTGGCGTGGCGTGGGTACATAACAGCTGTTGCCGGTTGTGATAGGCCTAAAACTTAGCCTAAAATGAATATGAATTTTTCCTAGTACCAAGTGTTCTTTTTAGAGCCAAAATATTCTTTTTAGAGTTAAAATATCTTTTTAGACTATTTTCTATATTTCGCTGGCAGAAGAAGAGTGTCTCGGTTCCCCGAGATCTGACTCCATTTTACTTACACAGAATAAATGAGGACAAAAATAATCGAATTAATAGACCTAATAATAAAGACAAACAGAGAAACACATAACTAAACGAACAAACACAAATAGGTAGGTAGTAACTGCTGTACGTGAGTTCCGAAACGAACACAGCTGCTAATTGAGCGTTTTGCCTGTTTATACAGCGGCAACACATTGGGTGGACGAATGTGTCTCCCTTCCGTTTGAACAGTGACTACTTCTACGAGGTCAAAGACCACACGCAGTGAAACATTGCCGTTGTCTGAGCCGGCAACACAAGACGGCAACAAATGCCAAGCAGTTCGAAAGGAATGCTATGCTTTTCTTCAAGTTTCCCTACTAATATTGTTCGGATTTCAAATTATTCAATAACTAAATTATTTATTCTGTGATATAATTAATATTATTTTCTTTCATTTACAGGACTGTAACAGCGGTTGCATGGACCCCACGCTACTGCCTTTATTCAAGTTTCGGACTTTCGAACAGTGACGGAGGTGTGAGGATGTGTGTCAGCGTTAAGACAAGTGCACATGTTCGTTATTATTCCCGCTACTATGGTTTTCCAAAATAAATGTTAGTCTATTAATATAAAGAATGGGCACTTCAATAATAAAGTGTTAAAGTGATTACTTTTTTTACATAATAAGACTGTGCTGCAGGCTATTTCACAAACACTGCTTATATACTTTACTAATACTGTATACGAAAATGATTAATAATAGCATAATAAAAATGATCATGTGATATAAATTTAAGCGAGAATATTATCCGATTTCATTAAAGTATAGTTATATACAATAAGGAGACCCTGCTTTGGTGGCTTCGTTGTTTACGTTGTAACCACGTGAGGAATCCTTCTTTGATGTAATGGTGAGTACTGTTTTAGTATTATTATTAATATTATTTTTACTATTATTATTTTAGCACTATATTTCTATAACTAAGGTTTGGAGTTTTGACGATATCTATTTGTTGTTGATAGATATTTCTTTGTATATTAATTTATTGTTCGCCTGAAGACGACATCCGATTCTATAGAGGTCGAAACGTCGTGTTTATTAATTTAACTTACGATGGCTAATGTCGGAAACCTTACAATTTGTAATGAGTATATTGCGCCATCGATTAATAATAATTTTAAGAATCGCATTAAAGTATAGTGTATTACATTTCACAGAATCGATCCTACGCCACAGTAAATACAGCCGACTATGCAGTACTCGACTTTCGGACAATTCGCGTTTCGAACACGTTTTCGGGAACGCATTGTGTTCGAAAGTCGAGGAACTCCTGTGTTAATTATCAATTTCGAAATTGAAAGTGAAATCATAAATTGAAATAGGACTTAGACTTTTCTAATGTAGGCATGTCTAACACATTAATTAAACTGTATCATTAGATTACAGTAACATTATTTTTCTGGTAAATATCGAGAAGCTTTATTGTTCCCCTTTGTTTTTTATTTTGTTCACTTTGCCAGATCAGTTTTTATTTCGTTTATAGCCTGTATCTTACTTAGAAACTTTACTACTACAACGTAATAGACGTTTGTGATAGTGTCAACTACATACCGCGGTAGTTCGGGCTCTGTCCCGGCACTCCAGGCGAACGTCTCAGACTTAACTTATCTGCTTACTCATTACGTGCACTTAACGCAAAATGTGACGTTTATCTGAACAAACACAGCGCACAAATGGTGTTTTTAGGTCAACGTGTGACTGTCTCCGCGCTTCACACGTACGCCTCGTAACTAATATACTGTATATGCCTATTCTTATTTCTGATACCGTAATTCACTTTGAAATTACCTCCATTTGTAGTCTGGCGCCTTAGACTAATACCATGCTAAACTAAAAACAATAAAAGGTTGACACCAATACCACTACCGCCACAACAACAACAACAACAACTACTACTACTACTACTACTACTACTACTACTAACCTATTACTACTACTATTACTCATAGTTCAGCTTGTACAGAAAAGAAGACAAGTGTAGAGGCAGAAGCCAAGGCTGACAAGCTGTGAATCAAAAGAGATGTTAGAGCGCTTATAAACGTTACAGTGGCAGGAAAGATGGGGGAGAAGTGACACTGAAGATAGACGGACCACCAGATAATAATAATAATCAGCCTGACTGACAGCACGGTGAGGTAACACAGTTTCCAACTGGACACGGATCTGAGAACTGTCTTCACAAACGAATAAGAATTGCTTTCAGTGTGTCGATAGGAGAGCGAGATTGAGGCTGTTAAGTAAGATGGGGCAAGTAACGCCGAACAATATCTTTTACAATATACAATATCGTTTCTCAGGATCTGTAGGATATGCACAGCTGGCGTTTTGCAGTGCCTTTACTTGACCATTGTACAACTTTTGACGGAGGCAAATAAAAAAATTGGTAAATCAACGGAAAAAAATTTCTATTTATACAGATTTTTATCATGTTTTTGAAACATCAAAATTTGTATCTCAACAAGTAGCTAATAATTCTAAAATTCTGCCGTTAAAACTTGAAGTATATATAGGGCCTACGGTAGAAGCTACAGTGAACATTTCAGTTCTTATTGTTTTGTAGTTCCTGAGACGTACATAGCCTATACTGTTACGCAACGGAACATTCTCGAAGAATGGAGTGCGTTGTTCCACTCTTTTCTCGGCTATCCCAGCAGAGCCCAGCTGTAATTTTTGTGTGCCTACATATTGCTGCTTTGTGATGAAAGACAATTACAAAAGTGACACTTATCACGCGGCAAGAATCGAGGCTATTGCAGACCACAGAGGTCGGGCACTCTGTTCAAGGCCAGACAGTGACACTGTTTCTAGTGGATTCGAGAGTGCCTGTTTAACACGTCATCGAAAAAGTGAGAGATTATTCTGGCATCTCAACGGGGTATAAATATAAGCATCCAGCGACGGTCAGTCTCACTTTACTTCGGGCGATTACTCAGCGTGTCTCAAGTGGTATTTAGTGAAAAATGATTATTGTGCGGGACTCTATTAGTTGACGTTATTACTGCGTGTGAACAAATTTAATTTAAATTATTGTAAGAGTATAATCTTGTTGAATAATTTGTTGATTGCAAACAGTTATTTGTGATAAATTAAAGCTGGTGATTAGTGACTTAACTGGTGTCTGTACTTTGGTTTCCACTGCACCATAGTGAGACCGTCGTAACAATATATTTAAAAAAAGACTATTTTCGGTAACAGCATTCAATACGAGGGCCATCCCCCCCCCCCCGAGGGTGTTTTCGGTATGGTACGAGGGCCATTCAATAATTATAGAGACAAATATTTGTAGAGGAAAAATGGTTTATTTAATCAGTATGATAATTTTTTTTACTATTCAACATAACCCCCAGCAACACTGATACACTTGTCCCGTTTCTGAATAATCTTTTTTATGCCGGCTGCAAAGAAATCTTTATGTTGATGTCAGAGTCACTTTAGGACATTTTATTTGACCTCGTCGTTGTAATAAAACTGCGTACCACGTAACGCCTTCTTGAGTGGACCAAACAAGTGGAATCAGGTGGAGCCAAGTCTGGACTGTATTGAGTGTGAGATAGAGTCTCACAAGCCAATTGTTTGATGGTTTCTCGTGTTAACTGATCTGTGTGTGTTGGCGGGCGTTATCATGCGCCTTTGCACAGAAATCCAGGACGTTTCCGCATCACTACCGGTTTTACTTTATTGATAAGCATATCAGAGTAGTATCAACTGTTTATTGTTCTAAAAATCACAAAAAACCGGCCTTGAGCATCCCAAAAGATCGTCAACATGGTTGGGTTCTGAAATTTTCCCGACAGGTGAACTCGTATGCTTGCACACCATGTTTTGTTTTTTGGATTTCGACTCAGAATGTTTTGTTTAGTCACACGAGAGTAAATTTTATCCGGCTTTTTACGTTCAGAAAGCAAAAACGGTTCATTGCACGTTGGTCAACTAATTCCGAACTTCAAGAGGGCTCGCCATGAAAATTTGAGGTTATAAACAAAACAATTCTAAAGAAACAGCCAATCAGAACTCATTACAAGGATGACAACTTACAGTTCTGAAACTATCGTACTCCACCTACCAACCGTTTTACTTTTACACCTTTTTATTTATTTAATTATTGAATGACGCTCGTATAACTTTTTGATAAGCACCAGTAGAATATGAAGGTCCTGTTTTTTCTCATCTTCTTTCAAGTCTTCTTTTTGCTGTACATACTTTTCTGATTGCTGCTTTTTATCTTCATCGAATTCCTTTTAAGCTTTCAACTTTCATTTGGTTACTAGCGATAAATATTAATTAAAATTTTGTGATTATTAGGCAATTAACATATTCATTCAAATACAACTTACTGCCTGTAATTTCTGTTGGGCGCCAGAGACAATAATCTCAGGGTTATTGTTAAGTAACAACTCTTCGTTCGGATTCTAAATAACACAGCGTCGCCCGACAATAACTGAACTAAGCGTCGCTGAAGTCTTGTATTTATACCCCGCTGAGATACCAGAATATTCCATATATTACATACTACGTCTCGAGAACGCTATTAGAAAACACCAGAACGTAATTGATTGCGGCGTTGCACACAGCGCGCGCGGACTGGAGAAATCTGGATCAGTCTCTGATGTGTGACAAGCGTCACGTAATTGTCCTTCATCTCAGTAGCAGCAATACGTACGCACACAACATTACAGCCGGATTCCTCTGGAACATCCGAGCAACACGTAGATTGTTCTGTAATGATGTAACAGTTTTTCCGCATTACGTAACAATATTTATTGTAACACCTTGATAAAATACTTTATGTCCCGGCTGTGGTCGATTGCTTTGTTCTGACACTGTCTAAACGTTTCGTCCATCCACCGGAGGTCGTCTTCAGTAGAAAAAAGTTTATAAAGTGTTCCATAAAAACGTGTTCAATAAACGTTTCTCTACTGAAGAAGGCTTCCGGTGGGTGGCCGAAACGTTTAGACAGTGTAAGAACAAAGCAATCGATCACAGTCCGGATATAAAGTATTTTATCAACGACTCCGGGCGTGATAGCCTACGTAATATTATTCACATATTATTCAGTAATCTTAATCTAAAATTATGTGTTCATTGTCACTGGGCTCAAAATGTTGGTATTTCTTAATTGTAGTACTTAGCACCAACTTTGTCACTACTTATTGCCACACTGCTAAATACTGTACTTCGTTCTTGACGAGCTCTTTCGGTGTCTCCACTTTAGGTTTTTAAGAACTGAAGATAGTGGAAACACCGAAAGGCCTCGTCAAGAACGAAGTATTTAGCAGTGTGGAAATAAGTAGTGACAAAGTTGGTGTTAAGATGGCTGCTAATAAAATTAACAAAACTGGAAATGTAGTACTTAGTTTATTTCTTGAAGAACTCGTAGACCGGAAACAACTGATGTTGTATGAGTGACAGTAACGTTTCTTATCGCCTCGTATTTAACATATGCCACTGACCTTTCAACGCCTATACTTTTCTACTTTTAAATGCTCTTTCTGGTCGTGGTATTTTAGCTAATTCACAACTTAACTTATATTCTATCTCATGCACGAGAAAAGAACAGTGACGTATCTAGAATTTGGCCCGGGGGGGGGGGGGGTCAAGACACGTGGTATTCATACAAAAAAAAAATTTAAGTTAAGACTAATTAATATTGCTATCTTTAAAGTGGTTTTAAAAACATGTGATAACATCCTGAAATCAATCTCATTAAAGTTAATGGTAATGACAATAAAAATACGCGTTATTGGAACATTGTTTAGAAGATACTTATTGACTGTAATGATTTTCTTATATTTCATATACAAAAAACATATAAGCAAATGCTGTATAATAAATTTGTTTGTATACTTAAAAAAAGGTTTACTACTATATTAGCGTACAGAGCTGAAAAATAATAAAGAGCCTAAAAATTAAGAGATTAATAAAATCTTTGTCAATTTTTTCGTCTTTCTGTGGGGGGGGGGGTCAAGTCCCGTTCGTATCTCCCCCAAATATGCCCCTGGTTTAGTGTTAGAAACATTTCTCACATTTCTCATCTGAGTAAAGACACAGTGTGCATCTAAGTAACGTTAAAAATTTAATTAACTGAGAAAAAGAACTGCACATAGAAAAATATAAATGATAAATACGGTCGCGTGGCGTATTTGTATTTACAGAGAGAGAGAGAGAGAGAGAGAGAGAGAGAGAGAGAGAGAGAGAGAGAGAGAGAGAGAGAGAGAGAGAGAGCTGATCTAGTTCAGAGTCTTTCATGAGTATACGCCCCGCCGTAAATACGCCCATGGTATATCACAATATGCTAGAAATGAATAGCATATAATGAATCACAATATGACATATAATGAATAAACTATTACTACTGCTGCTGTTGCTGCTGCTACTACTACTATTACTACTACTACTACTACTACTACCTACTACCTACTACTACTACTATTACTACACTACTTAGGAGAGTAACTACTGACGGTTAGACTGACAAAGTCCAGGGGTTAACTTTCTTTTTCTATTTTATAGTTACATATTCATGTATTCTGTAAGCGAGCTGCCTTAACTTTACATTGCCTAACTTTGTGCTATTTATTTGTTTACATATACCGATACCTTGAACTCTTCAACTGACTCGCTGACTCGAAGAATGAAACAATATTCTATTATAGATAAGTTTCACAGTCCTAGACTTACAGAAGAATAACATCAAAGTTATAATCCTGTACATACCTACTATGCAAGGAACCTTATAGAGAAAAGGTTCCTTCTCTCGCGAGCTACGTTAAAATTGGAAGTTGAATGCAGTGTCATTTAGTGGTTTATGTGAAGTGGCATAAAAATTCAGTATTTTGGTATCTAAGATCTAAGTATTTTAAAAATTTGATAACATTGGGCTGCTGCTTTAGGGTGAAGAATTCTCAGATACGTGCAGCAAAGACGACATTTACCCAAGTACATGTACGAGTGATATAAGTATGCGTCGACTGTCCCCACCTTCCTGTATGCTAGTAAGACGTGGACTCTTGGTAAAAGGGACGTCCAGAGGATTCAGGCAGCCGAAATGAAATTTCTAAGAGGGACGCAAGGTTGTTCTCTGCTGGATCGGAAAAGGAACGAGGTATTAGACGTGAATTAAACGTTGTATCGTTACACCAGAAGACTGAAGACCACAGAAGGAGATGGTGTGAACACTTGAACCACAGCCTGATATCCGTCTACCCGTGGCTGCACTGTTTTGCCTACTGGGAAAAGAGATGTCGGTAGACAGAGGAGGAGATGGGTTCCGAAACAGGTCTAGGGCCTAATCCTTGGAGTGGTGATGATGATGATGATGATGATGATGAAGTGACAACCAGTTTACTCACTTATCTTCTTATACTAAAGACCGACTTTCTTCCATTCAGGCGCCAGACGTTTTTACAGCTTTTAATTGTTTCTGATAATTTCTGTCACAACTGGAAGTGTGGAGCATCCAGCATGAAAATTATTTTAAAATTTCTCAGAATGACCATAGGTTGGGACTGACTGCAAAATTGAATAGTTCTGTTCACCGATCATTTGTTTGAAGATTAGTAGCAGAAATATGAAAACATTGTAGATAACGTTGCCGAAGTCAAATCCAGGAAGAACCGATTAAAATGGCACCATATGACAAATGTTATACCTAAGGATTTTAATAGCAAAGCAGTAACATAATGAATGCGTGTTTGCGTGTTTCACGTGAACGTAATGTTACGCCATACAGAACGGTCTACATGCTTCTCGGCAATCCCAGCAGAGCCCAGCTGTAATGCTGGTGTGCGTACGTGACACATAACATGCGAGGCAGTGATACGTAATACGGATCATTCTCGTACATTTGATAGTGTTTCTGCCAAGGCCGCGCTGATGTATCCTCTAGAATTTTCCATTGCTTGTTAAGGACGCATATTATGGAACCCTCCAGGCTATAAATAGCCCGCACCTGCCGCTTAGTTTTCAGTTATTGTCGGGCGATTTACACAGTCCGTCTCAAGTGGTGTATTAGTGAAAAGTGATTATAGTGCGGAATTCTTTATAGTTGACATTATTATTAGTGTGGACAGATTTCCTCGAATTATTGTACGAGTATAATTTTGTTGAATAACTTGTTGATTTCAAACTGTTAATTGAGATTAATTAAAGCTGGTGATTAGTGACTTGTTTGGTGTCTTGTATTCAGTTTTCCACTGTACCATACGACGATCAAGGAGACCGTCGTAACAGTGATTTATAATTGTTATATATTTAATATACCTAGTATAAAACTTGATCCAGAGGTCTAGACAAATTTTCTATCACATTGTCTAGAAATAATCATTGCATTATTTTAGTTAGTGCCATCGTTTCACTCTCCTCCTGTTTCTTTAAATCGCTTCCCTCATATTTTGGGTCTTTCTATAACTGGCTTTTTCAGTACGTTGAAAGAAGTTTACAAACACTAGCGACTTAGATGTAAGTTTAAAATAACCTATAATCATTGCACTAAGATCGCCGTTGCTGCTATTTTAACAATAAGATTAAAATTGTTCGTTTGTTTTATATTCGTCGTGATCATCTGACTTCCTTTTTTGTAAATTCGTTTCTTGTTGCTACTGTCGACCTGTATGCACCTGTATCTTCGTACGTTAACCAAAAGAAGTGTTTGTCCTTCAGAAAGTTCTGGCGTAATTAACTACCATGACCAGCTAAAACCGATTCCTCGGTGCGCACGTGAAAACACAACAAACCGCTCAGAGAAGGCCGAATACTGTAATTATATACGCGCTCGCGTATCTGTCAGTAGCAACATTTAGCAGCATCTACAAACTATAGAGCAGTGATTCCCAAAGTGGTCTATATCGACCCCCAGGGGTCGATTCCGACATGCAAGGGGTCCATGACAGTGGGGGAAAAAATGGGGGTGCATGAGATGTAAATGGGGGTCCACGAGAGTGGATCCCATTTAGGCAGGTCGTCACCAAAGTCTTGGCTTTCCGTAAATGTAATAATCCACCTAACAATAGCACCTATGTACTTAATTAGATAATACTTTCTTATAATAGACATATAGGCTATGATATATTTATATTACTTAATTGTATATTAAATTTATTTCACAAAAATGTGTAAGTAGGTTATTCGCTGTGTGCGGGGATACAAACTTCCATAAGCTCAATGTGTTCACTTTTTTATCCTGCTTTGAGTGCCCTCTGCAGCTGTCGACCTACGAGGGAACTAATTTTTCAATGGCGCCAAATTTAAAATTGAAATAGAGAAGCATAAAAAATTGACTTATCAAAAATTAATAAAAAAATAATTTAAAAACTAAATATGAAAAGGAAAACAAGGAGAACAAAAAGATAAATACAATTTATTGAAAATTTTTTTATTTACATATACAATTACATATTTAAATAAACATAATAAAATACATATATGTGAATGGTCATTATTATATTTGTGAAACATTTATACAAATAAAACACTAATTATATAGAAAAAATTAAATTCAAGTAAATTAAATTACGTGGAGCAACTGAACTATAATTAATTATACTTAATTAATTAAAATGAATGTGTATAAAGTATTACTTAAATAACCTTACTGAATGAATGGTGTTTATTAGTAATTTACTTGAATTAAATATAAATTCTTCTTTTATATCCGAACCTATAAGTTTCTGTAATTAATTTTATATGAATTTAAAAAATTATTTATTTCATGGTATTGTTCAATAAATAAAATGAATTCCTTTGAGCAACAACACGGTTCAAAGACGTATTGATGAAATGAGTGATAATATTGAAAACTTCTTGTGTAATTATCTGCAAACGACCCATTTCTCCATACAATTGGACGAGACAACTTTACCTGGTAATGAAGCACTATTATTGGCATATGTTCGTTTTATTATGGATCAAGAAATCCATGAAGAACTGATCTTCGCGAGAACTTTGACATACACTAAAGGTGAATCAATATTTAATGTTTTGAGAGACTATTTCATGGAAAAGCGATCCCTTTATGAAATATAATATCAGCGGCTGCAGATGGAGCACCTGCCATGTTTGGGCGCTATCGTGGTTTTATAAGTCAATTAAAACAAATGGTACCCGGGGTGTTTGCAATTCATTGCGTCATTCATCGACAGCATTTAGTTGCTAAAAATCTGAGTGGTAGATTGCATCAATCTCTTCAATTCGTTATAAACGCAGTAAACAAAATTCGGAGCAACGCGTTGAATTCTAGGTTATTTGCGCAGTTGTGTGAAGAAAATGACGAGAACTTTCATCAATTACTCCTTCACACTGAAGTACGCTGGCTGTCAAAAGGCTTTGTTTGACAAGATTTTTTTTCACTATTTGAGACTATTACAGAGTTTTTGGATGCCAAAGAACCCATTTTAAAAGAAAATCTTATCCAATGGAAACCAGATATTACTTATTTAACAGATTTGTTTGCTAAATTTAATGAGGTTAACTTGCAGTTACAAGGTGACGGTATAAATTTGATAAAAACAAAGTCCATCATTTCAGCTTTTCTTGCCAGATTGAAACTAATGAAGCAGAACATTGGACGGCGTGAATTTGCCCAGTTTCCCAATTTGTCACAAACAAACTGCCGGGATGATGATGTTTCAGCCTATGTTCAACATTTAGATGTCCTTGTCACAGACTTGACTTTGAAACTAGGTTTCAGGATGTTTTGAGTATGGAAATACCACAGTGGATTATTAATCCATACGGTGACATTGAAGAAACGGATATCGTATTACAAGAAGATGTGATCGGAATAAGCACTAACGAAGAACTTAAGGTGCAGTTCAAAAAAGGATATCAACAATTCTGGCTTTAGAGAGACATACCTATGACTTATCCTGCACTATGGACCATCGCGAGAAAGTTCTTGATAGCTTTTCCAACCACATACCTGGTAGAAAGGGGTTTCAGCGCAGTTGCCAATCTTCTTGTAAAAAAACGAAACAAGTTGGAAATCACTAGCAGAGGAGATTTAAGGTTAAACCTGACTAAATTAAAGCCCAATATTGAAAATTTACTATCAAAGCATCAGGCTTATCCCTCCCATTAAGTTGATTTTTTCTGTGTATTTATAAATTACTAAGAATATTATAATATTCGCAATTTGTGTCGTTTGAATTAATAAATGTATAAGACTCAACATATTTTTCCTTTAATTTTTTTCCCACTCTACAATAACTAAAAACACTATCAACGTGAGTACCTCTGTGTCAGCTGTCAAAAACACATTTAAAGTTGATGAATTTGCAAAAATTTAATATTAAGGTGACAAGGGGTCAACCCAAAACAGAAAAAATAGGCAGGTGGTCTATGGGCCAAAAAAATTTGGGGACCTCTGCTATAGAGTCTACCTAATTCTACACAGATCGAGGAGCGCGTGCGTTTGTGTCTGCTGTATACGCGTTAAGTACGTAATGATTCATTTCTGATAAACAGGAGTAAGGCGCCCCTGCTCTCCCTGCAGTTTATCTCTGTGTCGCCGAATTGTTAAACACACTGAATGACGAAGCCCGTTGTACACTGTTCACACGGTGACCCAATCACTTTTAGGAATTGAATCACAGCGTGATGATGTAATATTTTAAAATACCGTTTCTTGTTATTAAGGTTGGTGCACAACCGTTCGCTCCCGCTTTAATTAATTATGAATATTTTGTTACAGTTGCGTTCTTCAATGGATCGCATTTGTTCTGGCTGTTGACCAAAGGCGAGAGCATCGGCAATAGGCTGGGGAGATCAGGTTGTTTCGTACGGTCAAGTGGTATGGTAGACGGTCTAACAGAGTGAGCTGTATTGGCAGTCGGAATGAACTTTGAAATATATAATAAAAGAAATTAATAGACATAAATTTAGGAATATTTGTGGTACGATTCATAGAAATCTTATAAATAAAACAAGACACAGCACAAGGATAAAATTTTATAAGACGATTGCAATACCCACATTGATTTATGCGAGTGAGGCGTGGGTCATGACAAAACAGGAATGCGGCAAGATTCATACTGCTGAAATGCAGTTTCTTCGAAATACTTTAAATTATACATTGCAAGATAGAATAAGGAATGGAGATATCAGAGCAGAACTCGAAGTAAAGGACATAAATGGAATTATTTCAATTTACAGAAGACGATGGCGGGATCATCTGCAAAGGATGACAGAGGATCGATGCCGAAAGCGGCACTGAACTATGAAGCCATTGGTAGAAGAGACATGGGTCGTCCGAGTATGAGATGGGTGCCGGAACGGGTTTATATAATCTAATCATTGAAGAAGAGAACAAGAAGAAATTAATAAATGTAAAATATCTTGCCCAGAGCCATAAAATCGAGCTGCGTTTTCAGCTTCAACGTCGATTCAGCCTGTGGAAATAAATACAAGCCGAGAAACGAGACCTGCCATATAGCTTTTGAGTCGTGAAGTAAACCAGTAGGCCTACTGGTTGTTAAACGAGAGGAAAAATTCAGCGTGAAAGTGAATTCAGAGTGAACGTGAATCCACTTCTCCACGGTTGCCAGCTTTCTTGTCCAACCTGCTGTTAAAACGCCTCTTCTGCATCTGACACGACAGGTCTCTAAGCCTACTAGAGTGACGGACTTCTTCTGTCGCCGCTTTTTTATATAAACCGACGTTTGTCTTCAGGCAAAAACAAACACTAAAGCTTCACAAATATGAACACGCACGCTTCAAGGTCAACTGCAAACTGCGAGCCTTGCAGATTTGGTGTCTTATACATTCCATAGTTTGTAAGTTTTATTTATTTATTTTTGTTTGTTTGTTATGTATATACTTTAGTGTGTTATGAGTCTCTGTCGGTTGTCAGACAGAGTATTGTTTTGTGTTTTTTATCTGTGACGTTTTAGTGTTCGCTTTTGCCTGAAGACGGCTGCAGATTTGTTGCGTTGCCGAAACGCCGCTTTATATAAACAAAAGCAGTGATGGAAGAGTCCGTCCCTCTACTAGGCCTAAAGTCACTAACGCATCACTGATGTCTTTTAAAGATAACGGCCGGCTGAAGCGTAGTGCTAGCCACAGAACATTCTCTAAACGCCATGCAGCTTAAGCAGCCTATACAAGCTAATCTTAAGCTACACAAGCTTAAGCTATCTATGAGCCTGCCTGACTTCTAAGCTACTTACAGAAGAAGTTGTTATAATTTTTTTTTTGTTATATTAAAAGATACTGGGTTGACCATATGATCGGAGAAGGGGAATGACAGAAAATCTTGGTGAATGTGCTATACACGCCGGATGTTCACAGAAGCTTGGGGTGTTCGAGACAGTGTTAAGGCAGTGTGCCTACTACAGGAAGAGTACAGAAGAAGAAGAAGAAGAAGAAGAAGAAGAAGAAGAAGAAGAAGAAGAAGAAGAAGAAGAAGAAGAAATAGTAGTAGTAGTAGTAGTAGTAGTAGTAGTAGTAGTAGTAGTAGCAGTAGTAGAAGAAGAAGAAGAAGAAGAAGAAGAAGAAGAAGAAGAAGAAGAAGAAGAAGCAGAAGAAGAAGAAGAAGTAGAAGAAGAAAGAAGTAGTAGTAGTAGTAGTAGTAGTAGTAGTAGAGGAAGAAGAAGAAGAAGAAGAACTCTTTAGCAACAACAATGACAACAATAATACCAATATAATAATATAATAAACCTTAACGTATCTTTTGAGTAGTCTCTAGATAAGAACGTTTGTTATCTTGATCACAACTTGTTACGAAGACGATATTACAGCTGTTTATTGCAGTCTTCTCTGACTTTTTAATCCCAACAGTACGTACGTTTACAACTGACTTTCACTGACTGCGCATTTTCATGTCCTACACTAGGGGACACGAAACTTATAAATCAATTTTCGCAAAACAAAGAACGAGAAAAATAAAATAAAAAGCTCGCACAATCGTACACACCGTCTATGCAAACACATTGACAGTTAAGGTAAAGTCAAATATTTGTGATGTGTGCAAAACGTAAACAGACAGTACAGGATTGGAGAGGTCGGGTTTCGTACGGCTACAATAATCAAATTAACAATGTTCTGCTAATGGAAGGCTCAGCTACCGCAATTGTCTTACTTATTGCATTACGCCAACTCACAGACGAGAATTAAACAAATAGTAAACATCTCGGCATTCATTTTTTTGTTTCTACAGCCGAAAGTAACGAACGTGTTTATGCATGTGTTTGCGTGTTTGTGTCTTGCACGCATATATGTTTGGTTGAGTGAGACAAGCGAGAGGGGGGAGAGGGGGGAAGAATGACAGAAATGCGTAATATGCACAGAGAAAAGTTAGTCAATATATTAGCAAGTTTGTATTTTTTTCCATTCTAGATGAACCAAGGTTAACATTTTGTCAGCTATTTTCTCAGCAAGTAGATTATACGAGAACGGAACTTTGTTGTGACTTTTTGGAACGGATTGATGGAGAGCCCAGTTTTTTAAAGAGTGTTATTACAGCTGATGAGACGTGGATATTTACGTACGATCCAGAAACAAAGCGGCAATCAATGCATTGGAAAACACCATCTTCCCCAAGAGAAAAAAAAGCACGCATGAGTCGTTCGAAGTTCAAGGCAATGCTTATCGTTTTCTTCGATATCCAGGGCATCGTTATGGCAGAATGGGTACCCAGTGGTCAAACAATTAACCAAAAATATTATAAACAGGTTTTGGAAAAATTGCATGAACGTGTTAGAAAGAAGCACCCTGAATTGTGGAAGAATGGGTGAATCTTGCACCAGGACCATGCGCCTGCCCACATTGCGTTATCAGTCAAACAATTTTTGGCAAGTAAAAACATCACAGTTCTTGAACATGCTTCATATTCCCCCGATTTAGCACCGTGCGATTTTTTCCTATTCCCCAAAATCAAGTCGGGGCTAAAAGGGACCCATTTTTCAACGGTGGAAGAGGTACAGGCAAAAATGTAGGAGCTTCTGTGCAGCCTGACGGAAAGCGATATGCAGAAATGTTTTGAGCAGTGGAAGGAACATAATGCAGAAGTGCGTGGGCTCAATGGGGTCCTATTTTGAAGGCGACCACCAGTAATTGTACATATCAGATTAATAAAAAACATTACAGCATCAGTCTCGTTATTTTTGTGTCAGACCTCGTACATGTTACTTTACCTTCTAACATTCGGATGTAACGTGGTAGTTCTTTGAGTTCAACATTGCTATTTGGAACATAGACATGCGTTGCGTGTTTTTGTGTGTGCAACATAACAAAAAATTATATATTTGTCTCTCACAACAAACTGTTTTCTCTAACGCAAGTTTCGCAGAATAATATTTTAAAAGTCCGGTCTCGGTCATTTGCGACGAAACGACGTTTTTACCTGTTCTTACCCGGTCCCATTTGGTCGCAACTGACCGAATCTGTGGCAACTAGTAGAAACGTTCCTACTACAAACTTCCGTGAGGTTTCAGTTCTGTAACTTTTTCATTTGTGTAGGTAACCTCTTTCTGGCAATATTATTTGTTATGTTAGGTTAGTTAGGTTAATCTAAAAATTGATACAATTATAATGGTAATTTGTGTATTATTAGAATAATAACATGAAAATATTTGTAACCGCCGTACGACAGCGTAAAGTTCACTCTGCGATAGAGGAAGTTGATTGTTCGTTAACGGTACACAGACATGGTATACGGAAACTGTCGTAGCGCATTACCACTTCAGGCGTCAGTCTTCATCTCTTCACACGCATTTGATAGATGCAGTCTATGTCTGTAGCTTATAGGACGATATTTTCTATCTCAATTGGCCGGGTCGCAATTGACCGGTTTCAATTTCCACCTCAGTCACAACCGACCAGGTTTTAGATGATTGGGTCCGAAAAGTCAGAGACTGAAACTGCCAACAAATAATCGATTTCTGTCTCACGGAAACGAATAAAATCGTCAGTTATATAATTGTTCACATAAACATCACTATGACTTGTCCAACTAGCTAACTTGAAAATTTTGTAATCGAGAAATTAACTTCAAAATAATCATAAAGTACTGTTATTCGTTGTAAATAATGTTACTCTATGTCTTTTGGTAATCTGA